>PVHP010006307.1:0-60979 GCA_004024765.1 Zapus hudsonius | reverse complement strand
CAAGTGGAATTGCTTAATTCCCTAGTGAGAAACTCACCAGGAAAGAGACATCTCTCTAACACAAGTTCAATGTACTGATGTTGTTTTCTGGGCTGCTGGGCAATTGGGTTTTATGCCTGCATGTTTTGGGTTGAGGCCAAAGTCAGAGATGCTCTTCCTATTAGGAGGTAGCAGTGCCCGATTCAGCCCCACTCACAGACACCCCATCATTCCATCACCACAGCTTCGGTGACTCTTTCAACAAACCCCCCATTCTTTCCTGGCTCTGCTCCTTGCAGCCTGCCCAGCCTCCGGGCTCCATGAGGGATGTCTTTAGGCTGGCCAGTGGTCCCGACCCTTCATGCCTCCCATCCAGCAAGTGACATTTGCTTCCTCAGGTGCCAGTGAGGGGCTGTGGCTCCACATCGATGCCGCTTATGCGGGCACTGCCTTCCTGTGCCCAGAGTTCCGGGGCTTCCTGAAGGGCATTGAGTTCGCTGACTCCTTCACTTTCAACCCTTCCAAGTGGATGATGGTGCACTTTGACTGTACCGGTTTCTGGTGAGTGTGCCAACAAAGCTCTGGCACACGTGGCACACGGGGAAGCCTTGCTTCCTTGGAGGTATCTGAGCTACTAACACTCCCTTGGAAACCCACAGGGTCAAGGACAAGTACAAGCTGCAGCAGACCTTCAGCGTGAACCCCATCTACCTCAGGCATGCCAACTTGGGTGCCACCACTGATTTCATGGTGAGTGGCCCTTGGCTTCTTTGGTGGGGACTGGCTGGCCTGGCTCCTGAAGTTTTCTTGCGTGTATGCTCTCTTCAGATGGCACAATGCTATGGGCTCATCACACAGACTGCCAGTGGAAACTTCTGGCTTCAAGTTGTGCACAAGTGTATAGGATGGAACCCAGAAAACCACAAAACCCTAGAAAACCACGGGTTCTGAATATCTGTGCCCCTTTAAAACCTCCCCAGAAATGGTATCTCTGCCACAGGTAGATGAGTTCCCTTCATCTTGGCTGATTGTTTTCTGCCTACTACCCAAGAGCAGGGAAGGGTGGGGAAGAGACTCTTTGTTTAAGTTACGTTGATGTCGCTGTCCTTGCTGGAGGCACCTCAAGAAGATCTGTCCTGGTGATGGGACATGGGTACCCTTTGTGATACTCCAGGACTTCCCGGCTGCCTGCACTTCAACTCTCTTACACCCAGGCTTTCAACCTGGACCACATCTAATGATGAACCCTTAGCTTTAGTCAAGACAGGGATGTAAACAAACATGTTGCTACATATAGGATGACTAACGTAAAGCTGGGAAGCAGAGCCCTGTGTGCTTGGTTCCAGATTCTGTACAGCTGAGGCCACCTGGGAAACATATTGAGTGTCGCTGAGCCCTGGGAACATGGCACTGATTTCAATGGGTAGCGTGGGGCTTTAACGGAAGTATACATGCCCATCACTTAGCACAAAGCCTGGGTGGCAAGTGCTCAACAAATAATATGTGTAAAATTCAGAGACATTCTTCTATTAAGCTGTAGAGATTTGCTAGCAAAATATGATCAAACATGGATGTGCCAAGGTCAATCGCCTGGCTGAAACCAGGCTGCTTCATTGACCAACTTGAGTGGGCTTGGCAAATGACATGAGCTCTCTGTCTAGGTTTCCTTCTCTATAAATAAAGACACTAACAGTTCTGCTTTCTGGGCTGGCTGTGAGAATTAGGAGTTAGCACCATGAAACACTGACAGCAGTATCAGATGCCTGTGAGAGTCAGCCTTGGATGCCAGATGGTTGGTCTTATTGCCTTCAGCATCTGAAGTGTCTCTCCGTTTTTGTTCTCCAGTAATAGCCCCATCAGCACGTGATTATATTGATGTTTCTCTCTTGGGCCAGCTCACACTTTCCTGAGACTTGTGGAGGTTTTGTAAGCAGTGAGCTTACAGTGATGGAAGAAGACCCTCTAGAAATGGATAAAAACAGATGATCAATAGTAGTTTTAATCATCATTGCCCTTTCTGGTGGGTTTTCTGAAAAAAATTTAAGTGAAAAATATTAAAATTTCATAGCAGCTATGTTAAGGGCTAGGTTTGTTTCTGACTATGAAATGATGCTCATTCTTCCAAGAGTGTATTTAGATCCTGATAACTTAGGCTCATTATCTTTGCCCTTTCCACGTGCCATGTAGAATTTCGTGTTAGGGTTATTGTGTGTTTGCTGCAGCACGTCAAGATCCTCCTGCTGTTCATTTCCATCAGTTTGGAGATTTTTCAGTGTTTTTTTTTTTTATTGTTGTTGTTGAAATAGGATTTTGTCACTCTAGCCTGGAACTCACTATGAAGTCCAGGCTGGTCTTGAACTTGTGGTGAAACTTCTGGATTCTGGGATTACAGGTGTAAGCCACTATACCTGGCTCTTTTTCAGTGTTTTCTATTTTTTTTGGGGGGGTGTTTCGAGGTAGGGTCTCACTCTAGCCCAGGCTGACCTGGAATTCACTGTGTAGTCTCAGGGTGGCCTTGAACTCACGGTGATCCTCCTCCCTCTGCCTCCCGAGTGCTGGGATTAAAGGCGTGCGCCACCACACCCAGCTCAGTGTTTTCTATTTTTAAGGTAAATTATTACAAAAATATTAAATTAGAGCTAGATGTGATGGTACACACCTATAATTGTAACACTTAGAAAGCTGAGTCAGAAGGATCAAGGTTTTGAGGCTAGCTTATGTTATATAATGAGACTGTCTCCCAAAAGCTAAACTTCTTGTTTTGGCTGCTGTATCCAGGGGGTGATGCTTTCTCATCATTCTCTTGTCTTTGAGTGTGTGGATTTTTTAAAAAAGCAAAATTAGGTGAGTTTAATTGAGCACAGGTTAGACAAAGCATTTTCAATTCTCACATGTTTATAAAAATATGTTTATTTATTTATTGAGAGAGAAAGAAAAAGCGTGGGTGCACCAGGGCCTCCTGCCACTGCAAATGTACTCCAGACACATGCTTCACTTTGTGCATCTGGCTTCATGTGAGTACTGGTGAAGCGAACCCAGGCTGTCAGGCTTTACAAGCAAGTATCATTCATCACTGAACCATCTCTCCAGCCCTCAGGTGGCTTGTTGTTGTTGTTGTTGCTGAAATTTCCAACTTTAATATCTTCAAATCTCCTTTTAAAATTCTTTTTCCAAGATAGGGTCTCACGGGTATCCCAGGCTGGCCTCAAACACACTCTTTCTTTGAGTGAGCTCCTGTTCCTTCTGCCTCTACTTCTGGAGTGCTGGGATCACAGGAGTTTACCTCCATGCCCAGTGAGTTACATCCCTTGGCCCCAAATCACCCATTTTCCCCCACATGTGTATGTGTGTATGGTGTGCATTCGTGTGGAATCCTGTGTGGAGGCCAGAGGTCAACGTTGAGTGTCTCCCTCAATTGCTGTCCCACCTTATTTTTTTGAGACAGGGTCTCTCAGTGAACCTGAAACTCACTGATTAGACAAGACTAGGTAGCCAGCAAGCCCCAAGGACCCTCTTGTCTCCCCCTTCCCAACACTAGGATAGACCACACTGGTATGTCCAGCTTTTACATGGACTCTTGGGGTCCATTCTCAAGCACTTTACTGATTGAGCCATTTCTGCAGCTCATCAAATCACCAGTTTTTGAAGGTCCACTCCTATTTTCAGAGTTCAACCAGTCCCTGATTTGATGAGCATATCTCAAGGTACACAGGTATCAACAACCCTCAGTGTTTTCTTATAAATATTTGAGGCTCTAGGAATGCCTTTCATGGATGCTTCCGTTTGGGAAGCTTCCCCAAGATAGGAAGCGTCCATTCTGGAATTATTGATTAATCCAGTGGACTTAATTTTGAAATCTATGAAGAAACTACGAATAATGAATCTGCTGTCTTTATTGTGATCCTGAGGTCCTCACTGCTGCTCTGAACCATGCTTTAGCATTTTTTGCATTTGAGTGTCTGCAACTTTATTTGTTGTTTATATGTATGTATGTATGCATCCATATATGTATGTATGTACGTACATACACACCAGTATCTCTGGCTACTATAAATGAATGCACACCAAGCTTTTTAAAAAATATTTTATTTATTTATTTGAGAGAGAGAGAGAGAGAGAGAGAGAGAGAGAGAGAGAGAGAGAGAGAGAGAGAGAGAGAGAGAGAATGGGCACACCAAGGCCTCCAGCCACTGCAAATGAACTCCAGACAGATGCGCCCTCTTGTGTATCTGGCTTTACATGGGCACTGGGGAATCAAACTCAGGCCCTTCTGCATTGCAGGCAAGCGCCTTAACCACTAAGCCATCTCTTCAGCCCCACACCAAGCTTTATACATGGGTGGCTAGTAAAATGAACCCAGGCCATCAGGCTTTACAAGCAAGTGCCTTCAGTCACTAAGCATTCACTCTTTCCCGAATGTCTGCGATTTTAAATAGATGCTCAGCTCTGGTCTGAAAGGAGCTAGAAACAGGATGGAATCCCAGGAAAATTGATTTAGGACCTCAATTCTGAGGGCTTCTGGAATCACCTAGAATCAGGGCTGGCTTCTCTGTTCAATGGCTCAGAGAGCACCAAGAGCCCAGAAGACCCACACAACCTTGAGAGGAGGCCTGAGAACATCTCAAAGAGTCATGTCAGTCTCTGTAGGTTCAAGTTTCCTGATCCAGGAGAAGTTGTTGACGAGAACAATTTCTGGGTCTATGTGGTTTGATTTCAGAAGAGTGACAAATTCAAATGGGAAGAAGGAATTGTGAGTGAATCAGACCTCAAACTAGCTCTATCTACCTTGCCCTGTAACTTTGCTGGTGACAGGAACTTGCCAGTAATATCACAACCATCTAGAAACCAGGGTGTTGTTCGAAAGAGGAAAGAAGCTGAGAAGGCACATTCCCACTCTAGGACCGAGCTCTCTCCCCAGGTTTTGATGCCCTCTGCTGGCTGGCCAAAGTCCTTTAGCTGGTCTTCCACCACGAGAATTTTGCTTGGAAATCAAAGGTTTAGTACGTTCTTGAGAAGAAATACTGTCTACTTGACATAGGGGTAATGTTCCAGTTGGGTCTGGCTTGAGAAATTGGGGTGAAGATAAAGACATTGGTGAGGATTTGGCGATTCTGTGTAGAGAGGCAGATAAACATGGCAAGACAAACATTTATTTATTTACTTTTGGTTTTTTCGAGGTAGGGTCTTGCTGTAGCCCAGGCTGACTCGGAATTTACTGTGTAGTTTCAGGGTGGCCTCAAACTCACAGAAATTGTAGTCTATGCTTTCTGATGTTTTCCCAAACCATTTGTTCTGTTTTTAGGACTGAGATATTTGTTCAAAACTGGTTTGGAAACTTTTACATCTATGCTAATTGCAACTTTGTAACTGTAACTCTCTTAAATCTGGTCACCAGGACAAAGGGTCAGTTTTTATTTGTGAGATAGATGATATTTTTTTTTAAAATATTTTATTTTTATTTATTTGAGAGAGAGAGAGAGAGAGAGAGAGAGAGAGAGAGAGAGAGAGAGAGAGAATGAATATGGGCGCACCAGGGCCTCCAAGCCACTGTAAATGAACTCCAGACACATGCGCCCTCTTGTGCATCTGGCTGTATATGGGCACTGGGGAATCGAACTCTGGTCCTTCTGCATTGCAGGCAAATGCCTTAGCCGCTAAGCCATCTCTTCAGCCCAGATGATATTTTTTGAGTCAGGGTCTCACTCTAGCCTAGGCTGACCTGAACTCACTATGTAGCTCAGACTAGCCTCGAATCATGGCAATCCTCCTTCCTCAGTTTCCCAGGTGCTGGGATTAAAGGCCTGTGCCACCACACCCAGCTCAGATGCCAATTTGACATGGGAAAACCTGAGTGATCCTACCTGTGAGGCCACAGGAATCTCACAGGCAAAGCCTAGAAGGTGGCAGTGGGATTAAATGAGGACCATCTTGTTGCTCACACCACTTACCGTCTCAGCAGTTTGCACTGACTGATAACTTGAGAATTTTGTATCCATTGTTCTTGGACCACTTTCCTGGGAGGGTCCCTGTGTGCTGCTGGTGATCCTGTGAGGTAACACAGCTAGCAAGTGACAGAGCTGGAGGAGAAACCCAGGTCTTCTGAGTTCCATTGTCTGATCTCTTAGCCAGTATATTTTAGTTATTATACATTTTGAGAAGACTAGAAATAGAACTTTCATTTCAGCTGTTCAAGCAACATAGTTCTTGCACATTGAAAAAGGATGTTTCTCTTGAATTTGAGGCTGGATGAAATGTAAAAGAAGCGATTTAAGGGAAGGGGTTTTCTCACTGGTTCAAGGTCATGGGCTGGGTTTCCATGTGTCCCACTGCTGGACAAGGGACCTCTACCAGGCAGTGCTGTGTGGGTGACTTGCCTTCGCTTGCTCCTTAGCAACAGCTTCAGGAGTCATGGCAACACCATCCATCCCTGGAGGGCTGGGCAGACAACAAATAACGCCAGTGGTGCCCAAGGGAGCATGGCACCTTGTCTCTAACCGTGGACTCCATGTCCTTTGTTTTCAGCATTGGCAGATCCCCCTGAGCCGGCGGTTTCGCTCTATTAAGCTCTGGTTCGTGATTCGGTCCTTCGGGGTGAAGAATCTTCAGGCACATGTCAGACACGTACGTTGTGCGCACACTGGATTCTGAGTCCAAGTTGCTCTGTGTTCTCATGGGAAGGAAGACTTGTCTTCACTTTGCAGACCTGCCCAGGGGACCCTTGATATCTTGCTCAGATGTAAAGGGGTTCCTGGGAGTTGATTATTCTGGTGGCCATCTCTTCGGTAGTCAGAGGAGAGCCCAGTGCAGCATGGCTTTGGAGTTCACATGGGCGACACTCTTCTTCTTCTTCTTTTTTTTAACAGTGGTCCTTTTGATTTTAATAACCATTGGAGGGAAAATGAGCAAGCATGACCTAGAGTACACTAGGATTTTCATAACTAAGACCAGAATGGAAGGGAAATACAGTGTGTGAGAATAGGAACTACTTTATATATTAACCTGAAAAACGATTTTGGTGAGAAAGTATCTTGGAGGGCAAGTTTGCATACTGTCAGGTGTATAGGTTTTCAAGTCTGTTAAAGCTGAGGGAGTTTGTAGTTTTGAGATATAAAGTGGAGGGTAAAAGTCAGGGAGAAAGAGGTCGGAAAGAGAGGGGGAAGCACATTCATCGTGTTTAGGAAGAGTAGTAGCTTGCAGGTCATAGACTAGGTGTAGCAATGTAAAGAATAATCCTAATGGCTAACAGCAGCAACCACGTAGAAGTTAAACCATTATGACATATGTATGCAATGGTGATTCGATACAATCACTAGGAAAAATACTGAATGTCAAAAGTTAACTGTAGCATACAAACAAACCAATAATCAAAATGCAAAGTATACCAAAGTACATTAAATTTAAAAATGAAAGTGGGCGACACTCTTCTGAGTTATGTATTTATTTACCTATTTATTTGCAAGCAGAGAGAGACAGGAGACAGGCAGAGAGAATGGGCACACCAGGGCCTCTAGCCACTGCAAACTCCAGATGCATGCAGCTCCCTTGCATTTGGCTTTACGTGGGTCCTGGGGAATGGATCCCTGGGCGTTAGGCTTTGCAGGCAAGTGACTTAACCACTGAGAAATCGCTCCAGACCTTCTTCTGAGTTTCTGTGTCCATTGTCCTTCCTGGAGTGTCTCACCGTGCATTTTGCTTCATTGGGAACTGCAGAGTGAGCGAGAAAGTCAATCCGTGGGCAAAGCCCACAGCCAAAGTCGGATCATATCTCTTGCGGGGAGAGGGGAGGTTCTCCTGATTGTCACAGCTAACTGAAAAGTCCTGTCACGATTATATTAATGCCCCAAACTTAGCTCTGCCTCCTTGGACAGACAGACCTCTCTGGAACAAACTTCCCTGCAGTGTGCCCATAGGTATTTAGTGAAGGTGTGTTTGATCCAATTTTCCCCTGCTCAATTAAACAACTATAAAATTATTGTTGTAGGAAAGGATGAAGAAAGTTAAGGCCCTGGGTTCAATTCCCCAGGTCCCACATAAGCCAGACCCACAAGGTGGTGGCCCTGGTGCTCTCTCTCTCTCTCTCTCTGCTTGAAATGAATAAATAAATAAAAAAGTTACTCATTTATTTAAAAAAAGAGCTTTTGTGAACAAAGCCATTGACAAAGACAGCAGATAAAGTCATTTAGCATTTAGCAGATATTTTATTGAGATGATTCTTCTTCTTCTTCTTCTTCTTCTTCTTCTTCTTCTTCTTCTTCTTCTTCTTCTTCTTTTCAAGGTAGGGTCTCGTTCTAGCCCAGGCTGATCTGGCATTCACTCTGTTGTCTCATGGTGGCCTTGAACTCGTGGCAATCCTACCTCTGCCTCCTGAGTGCTGGGATTAAAGCTGTGCACCACCACGCCTGGCTTGAGATTCTTTTTCATATGTGAAGAAAACGTGTAAAAGTCTTGGTATTTAAAAAATTATGTTTTTATTTGTTTGAATTTATTTATTTAAAAATATCTTTGGGCTGGAGATATGGCTCAGCGGATAAGGCACTTGCCTCCAGTGCCTAAGGCCCAGGGTTCAATTCCCCAGGACCCATATAAGCCAGACCCACAAGGTGGTGGCCTTGGTGTGTTCTCTCTCTCTCTCTCTCTCTCTCTCTCTCTCTTTCTCTGCTTGAAAATGAATAAAAATATTTAAAAAAATATCTTTATTATGAATAAGTATATACATTATATGAGCAAATCTTGTGAATGTGTCCCCATTTCCCTCCTCTCTGTCCCCTATCCACTGGGGTCCTTCCTTGGTGCACCATTTTTTTTTTTTGAGGCATGGTGCAATGTATCCCAGTCTGGCCTCAAACTGACTATGTTGCTGAGGATGATCTTGAACTTCGGATCCTCTTGCCTCAAGCTCCTGAGTGCTGGGGTTGTAAATGCAGTGGTTTATTTGGTGCTTGGGATTGAACTCAGGGCTTTTTGTATGCTAAGCAAGCACTCAACCAACTGAACTACATCCACAGCCCAGTTTGATTGTTTAGTTATAAAAACAAAACCCAAGAAAATCACGGGAAAGGATTTTTAGTGAGAAAATATACACAACCTACAATGTCCTATTTTTCAGTGTACAGTTTGTCTGGTATTAAGTGTGCTTATGATAGTGTGCAGGTGTTCCTACTGTTTCCAGAACATGTTATCATCCCAAGCAGATACTTATTAAGTTACTTATTACTTATTAAGTTACAAAGGCTTTCCCATGGTGTAGATGGGGATGAGAGATAGAAATATGCCCTGTGAAGTGTCAGAAAAAAGGGAGGGATAAAAGGGCCTTTAAATATTTGTGTGTGTCCAATGCCTGTGCACATGATCATGTCATATGTGTGACTGTGGGAACACACACGTCATGGTATGTGTGTGGAAATCGTAACACAACTTTTTTTTATTTATTCATTTTCAAGCAGATGCAGACAGAGAGAGAGAGAGAAAGAGAGAGAGAGAGAGAGAGAGAGCGCACGAGGGCCACCACCTTGTGGGTCTGGCATATGTGGGTACTAGGGAATTGAATGCAGGGCCTTAGGCACTAGAGGCAAGTGCCTTAACCACTGAGCCATCTTTCCAGCCCATAACACAACTTTTGGTGTTGGTCCTAACCTTCCACCTTACTTGGGGCAGGGTCTCTCATTGTTCACCACCGTGTCAGGATAACTAACGGGCCTGTGAGTTTATGGCGGATTCTCTTGTCTCTGCTTCCTTTTCTGGTCGTAGGTGAACTAGGGTTACGGACACCTGCTAGAGCATCTGGCTCATTTGGGGGTTCTGGGGATCTGAACTCAGGGACTAATGCCTATGCAGCAAGCACTTTACTCACTGAGCCACCTCCCCCCTCAAAGGGCCTTTAAGGTACAGAGTGTGAGGAAATTGGTAAGGTAGGGGAAACAAGCAAGATTAGGCTGAAGCAGGTCCATCGCTTAGCCCCAGTGTCTCTCTAAGCCAGGAACAAGTGTGTCTTTCTCTAGGGCCAGGCTGCCTGGCCACAGCAGAGACTGAACCTGTTGGCTTCTTGGCCAGGAGAGAAGCTCAGAAGCCAGGATTAGGAGACCGGCAGCTGAAATGACAAAATACATGGCTTTTGGGTTCTGGGGCTGAGTTGAAAGCGGGTCCTCATACAAGTTCTCTTGGTGGCTCTGAGGAAGAGAGACAGTGGGGGTTTTCCAGATTGGAATATGAATGAAATAAACTGGAAAAGACAGGCAGACAGGACACTCAGGGTTCTCTGATTCAAACGTGTCAATGTTTTCTATCACTGAGTGGTATGAAAGTTTATGCAGTTAGTCTCTTGCTAGGCTATTAACCACAGCTTTCAATTTATCTTGCAACTACAGGGCACTGAAATGGCTAAATACTTTGAATCTCTGGTCAGAAACGATCCCTTCTTTGAAATTCCTGCCAAGAGGCACCTGGGCTTGGTGGTTTTCCGTCTAAAGGTAATGCCTTCTTTCACAACTTCCTGAGAGGGCTGTTGCTTGGTGTTTCTGTTGTTGAGTTTCTTGGCCCAATAAGTGCTGGGCTTCAGGGAACGCTGACAGGGCACATGACACAGACTCCAATTCTCTTTTTCCTGCCACTAGGGTCCTAATTGTCTCACAGAAAGTGTGCTAAAGGAAATAGCCACAGCCGGCCGGCTCTTCCTCATCCCAGCCACTATCCAGGACAAGCTGATTATCCGTTTCACTGTGACGTCACAGTTTACCACCAAGGATGACATCCTGAGAGACTGGAATCTCATCCGAGAAGCGGCTACCCTGGTCCTGAGTCATCACTGCACTTCTCAGCCCAGCCCTCAGGGCAGGGACCTCCCTCTGATCAGGGATCCCAGAGCCACGGCCAGTGGACCATCCCTGGAGTCCGTCAATGAGGGAGGGGATGACCCAGCTCAGGCCAGAAAGATTATCAAGCAGCCCCAGCCTGTGGGAGCCACTCTGGTGAGAAGGGAAGGTAGCTGCCACCTTGAAACCCTGCTGGACCCACTCGATGACTGCTTTTCAGAGGAGGCCCCCGATGTCACCAAGCACAAGCTGTCCTCTTTCCTGTTCAGTTACTTGTCCACGCAGAGAAAGAAGAAGACCGTCCGCTCCCTCAGCTGCAACAGTGTGCCCGTGAGTGCTCAGAAGGCGCTGCCCACAGATGGGGCTGCCAAGAATGAGGGCTCCTCCAGGGTCAGAATCTTCTCCAGGTTTCCAGAAGAAATGATGATGCTGAAGAAAAGTGCCTTCAAGAAACTCATCAAGTTCTACAGTGTCCCCAGCTTTCCTGAGTGCAGCTCTCAATGCGGTCTGCAGCTGCCCTGCTGTCCCCTGCAGGCCATGGTGTAGACAGATGTCTTCAGTCAGAGCCCAAGGATGTTCTTCACGGAGTCTCTGAACCCCTTAAAATTGTGTGCAGAGTATGCGTGCTCATGTGTATGTGCCTTTTGGAGCCCGCAAGCGTATAACTTTGATCATTTTATCCCAGGGGTTCATGACTCACAATGAGACGTACTTGGAGAATTTAAGCCCTCATCATCCAGAAGGTCAGGTAGACAGGGTCAAGGGTGGGGGGGGGGGACCTGACAGGCAGTTTCTGTGGTTCAGCTTGTAACATGAAGTATAATCTAGAAATAAATTGTGCTTGTCCCTGAAATAAAGCATACGCTGTGTGTCTTTACTGACTCCCAGGATACTGAACTACTCCAGGAGTGTGCTAGAATTTCAATGTATGAAATAATATATATTTGCTCTTTAGGGGAAATGGGGTTGGAGGAGGCCATTGGTAGCAACCAAGAAGGCAGGCAGCTTATACATAGATATATGTGATCTATATTGGCACGTGTATACAGTATGTGTAGTGGTGTGTGCGTGTGTGTGCGTGTGTGTGCAGGTGTGTATGCCCTGTGTGTGTGCCTGAGAATATCAGGTATCCTTTTCCATTGCTCACGTGAATATTTCCTTGAATAGAGGACCCAGAGCCGCTGTTTAGTTAGACCAGCAAAACCCCAGTGATTCTTTAAAAAATACCAATGTTCTCTTTCTACTCTCAGAAATCTTTTTTTCCTTTGTCCTTATTATTATCCATAATTACATACACTGTATCAACAAGTCTTATGATGTAGCTCCATTACCTCCTCCCCGTCCCTGCCCACTGGGGACCTTTCTTGTTTTACTCCCAGAAATCCCCAGCTAGTGGACGGCAGTGGCGGATGGTGGGGGGAGGGTAGGGGGGATGTAGGCCCCAGCGTTGGCAGCCCCCAGGGAAATTCTAATGCAGCAACACTGGGAACCAGAGCTCAGCTCACCACCTTCTCAAAGATGTGTGTGGGCCAGGCAGATTTGAGAAGCACTGTGCTGAGCCCACATCAGAGGAGGGCTTGTGAAATCACAGATGGCTGGGCCCACTCCCACTCCCAGAGCTTCTGACTGGGTCTGGGACAGGGTCCCAAGTTTCCATGCCAAAGAAATTCTCAGGTGATGCTGGCCCAGGGAACATACTCTGACTCATTGACCTAAGATGCCCTTCTTCCAGCAAATGCCAGGTTGCAGGTAAATGATGTCCATTAGCTGAGTGACTTTAAATATGTTACTCAAACTTGGGCTTCTGTTTTTTTTTTTTTAAATTTATCAAATAAAGAGGTGTGATAAGATACTTTGTAGGGTTACTTTAGGTTTTACTCTGGTAAATCCCAATGTGTGTGTACGTTGTGTATCTGAGAAATAAATATAGTTCATGCGAATATACAAGAACAAGGTGTTTCCTGATACCCGGCCTGCACTTTGAGCCTCTTCAATCTAAGAGGTGACTCAGAACCAGAAATGATTCCGCTCTGAGGATGGGGGTTGTGCTGACTCAGCCTTTTCTCTCTGCTGATGTAATAATAATCCCTGACCAACAATCTCAGCCTCATATGGGAATTAGCAATTCAGATCAAAGTTCAACTCTGACAGGTGAGACCTTTTTTTTTAATTTTAAAAACTGAAAAACATTTTTGTGTGTGTATGTCTGTGTTTATGTGTGCAAGTGTGGGGGCACATGCATACCACAACACGCGTGTGGAAGTCTGAGGACAGCTTTTTGGATGGGTCTTTGCCTTTCTACTTCATTTGAGTAAGGACTTCTCTCTCTGGATCTTGCTCTGCTGTGCTTTCCAGAAGCTTCCTGGGAAATTCTGTCTCTGCCTCCCTTCTCGCCATCAGTCTGCTGAGATTAGCACCACGACTTCTGTGTCTTCAACAGGGTCTGGGGATCATTTGGGTGTTCAGGCTTGAGTGGTGAGCACTTTATCCACTGAGCCATCCCAAGACAAGAATTCTGTATTTTAATAAGACTTCAGGGGATTTTCTTGCTTTCTCTCCCTCCCTGCTCTCCCAAAGTGATTCTCGGTGTGCAAGCAGAACGACCATTGCTCTGCATGAACTGGAAGAACTGAATCATTTAATAAGCTCCTCATTAGAAAAGCTTATGCAGACTACATGTTTATCAGGATTGTTTGATGAGTGGGCACCATATAATTATTGGCCACTATGTGCCAGGCACTGAGAATATACTGATGAGCAAAGAAGAGCCTCTGCTCTCAGGGAGCTGAAAGTTTCAGGCACGAAACCTGAGCAAAGGCAATGCAGCACGAGAACTTGGAGAGCCACACTGCAGCCATTGCTCCCAGAACCCGCTGGATCATAGGAGTGACATTGTCTCTTTGTCAGCTGCCCCATTACAGAGTTCATACAGCCCCCCAGCCACCAGGATGAGGTAATTATTGTGGAAAGGTTGTCATACATGGATAAGACCCTGACCTTCCTTCTAAAGGTCTTTCAGTAACCTGTCCTTCAAAGCCTCACCTGCCTTCCTAGAGAGTCCTGAGACTCCCATCACAGTGGCTCTGAGCACATCTCTCAACCTACAGCTGACGCCCAAGGGATGAGCAACATGTACATTAGCTCACGTTTTAGGACTGGTCACCTAAGGCAGTTGGTGGGTCTTCTCCAGTTTTATGTTGATTCTCACGAGCTTCCTCATGAGCTTTATTTCAGGCTGACACTCCCCAGTTTAATCCTCACATTAACTGGGTGCATGTAGCATTCTATGATTACAGACCTCTTTTGATTTTTCTTTACACGTGTGTGTTCCCACGTGTGGGGTACATGTGTGCATGCATGAGTGTGGAGAACAGAGGTTAATGTTGGGGGTCTTTCTGGATTGCTGTCCACTTTATTTACCAAGGCCAGGTCTCTCACTGATTTGGCTCATCTTGCTCACCAGCTTGTCCTTGGATTACCTGTCTGTGCCTCCCGAGCACTGGGCAAGTCGACATGCCCACCTGGGGTTCTGGGGATCCAAACTCCAGTCCTCATCTGATGCTTAAATGGCAAGAGCTTTATCCACTGAACCATCTCCCCAGTCCACTGAGTGCGACCTCTCAACAATACACTTGAAATCTACCTACTGGATGATTTATGGAGATTTGCTAAATTTTAATTGTATAGTAACTTCTATGCACCTTTCTGGTCCTTTAGAAGAATGAAAACTTTAGAGTTGCTTCTTATAAGTTATGGCTTTTGTTTATATACATGCAAACCCAGGAGTTGAGGACAGTATCTGGTGCTCATTACGATGGAGCTGTGATACTTGGTCTGAATGGGGGGTGAGGGAATGTTGGGGAGGTGAGAGGCTGAGGAGGCCATCAGGCTTGGAAGCACAGGGAGTCTGAGGACATCCGTTCCGAGTTTCTAACTGGATCTGAAACGTGGGTTAAAGTGGTCAGAACCCAGCAGACTGTAGTTAAAGGAGCACTAATGTTCCGGCAAATGGTGTAAGCACTGACCTCTCACCTTGAAATTGGCCTCTAGCAACAGTCACACGGCTGTTTTGATTTACCTTTGCTGACAACCTGATTTACTTTGACATAATTGCACAATGTGAAACTCTCCAAAACACACACTGAGGTCAAAATTCTCACAGGGAGATCAACAAAGCAAAGGCAGAGAGAATTTTGCAAGAAGTCTCGAGTGCTGGTATAGAAGCAAGAATCATTTCAAGTTACTGAAAAATGTGACAAAGATGAGGCGTGCCCCAAACTTCTCCTTGCCAGTCCTCAAGTCCCTTAAGCACAGAGTGTTCAGGAAGTGCTCATTGCCAGGCACAGTAGGTGGGGCAGAGATTCTGGTCATGAGTCACTTAGAAGTCATCCACAAGTAGACAGAGTAGGAGAAATAGTTATAACACTATTTCTAGTACTGTAGGAGGAAAGGGTGGCCATCCTCATCGCTGAGGATTTCTGCGTATGTTTGTCTGGGGGCTTAAGGGGGTTACACTTTGGGGGAACTGGGTCTCCTTATTAGCTCCTGGTCACCTGAGGGTGTCTTCTAGGGGAAAAGTGTCCACTGTTTCTAGGGAGGCTGAGGTGAACCCAGTTCTGCTTGCTGGATGCAAACCCAGTGACTGGGATGCTCCCATGACCATGAAGAAACTTCAGGTCAAGGATGTGTTGTCCAGAGGGCCATTACCTGCTTCTGTAGATATGCCAGCACTCAGGAAGGAAGGGAGCCAAGTATGAAGACCAAGGGCTTGACAGAAAGAGCACCCCAGAGGATCTCTCCTGTTCTGAGGACCCAGGTTCTTAACAGGCTTGTGCTCAGGACACTGGCTGTGGAGGGAAACCAGTTTCCAACTCCGGGTGGTGGAGCACGGGCCCAGGTGCTTCTCAGATGAGCCAGGCTTTTCTGCTTCACAGATGGTTTGACATGCACACAAGTTTCAAACATTTGGAAAATTATATAAGGATTTTGATTTTTGGCTGGGTAAAGTGGAAGGGGGCTGAGGCAGGAGGATCATGAATTTAAGGGCAGACTAGGCTACATAGTAAGGCCTTGTCTCAAAACAGAATCTGTAGGGCTGGCTCAGTGGTTTAGGTGCATGCCTGCAAAGTCCAATGACCTGGGTTCAATTCCCCAGTGCCCATGTAAGCCAGATACACAGGGTGGCATATGCATCTGGAGTTTGTTTGTAGTGGCTGGAGGCCCGGACATGCCCATACTCTCTCCATCTGCCTCTCTCTCTTCCTTTCTCTCTCTCTTATCTCTGCTTGCAAATAAATAAAAATAAAAAAGAATCTGTACTTTTGTTTTCTGAATGAGAAGATCTCATCAGAATCTGACCTATTTCAGTGTGACAATAATCAGCTGACAAGCTGAGTAGTGGCTGTCCTGTTCATTAAAAAAATATTTTATTTATTCATTTTCAAGCAGAGAGAGAGAGACAGAGAAAGAGAGAGACAGAGAGAGAGAGAGAACACCAGGGCTACCACCTTGTGGGTCTGGCTTATGTGGGTCCTGGGGAATTGAACCCGGGGCCTTAGGCACTGGAGGCAAGTGCCTTAGCCACTGAGCAATCTCTCCAGCCCTGTCCTGTTCATTGATGACTAGGGTCTCCCATTTTTCCTATGTGAATCCTGAAGACTCATGAACTTGTAACCCTTGACATAGCTAAAACAATATTTACTGAACACCTTTCGTGTATGTCCCCTAAGGACATGGCTACTGCTGTTTTTACCCAGCGGTCAGGATGCTTACGGAGCAGGAAGGTGGCTTCCCTTTACCAGAGTGTATTCCCACTCTATTGTTCATTGCTGGTCCGCTTCCCTCTCCTTCACCAATTTTTACCTAGAATACTGTTACCTTGATGAGTGAGATACTTGTGAAAATTACCAGTGAAGCTGTCCATCTCCGGAGTAACTGAGTTTGCATTGAGAACAGAGTAGGAAAAGAACACAAGAAACAAGCACTATTTCCTTAGTATTCGTATATTTTATTGTGCATTTAAAAAACAAGGTCAAACCTCCAACATGCTTAATTGGTAATTACAAATGGCAGATGCATCTTGAAAAAATAATTATCTCTGAATCTTTTCACTTGCAAAAGTTCAGGTGTAATTAAAAAAAAATCTCTTCCCTTTAAAATGTGTAATTTCCTAAAAAAATTACACTTTATAATTTTTGGTCAAATTAATGTGGGATTATAACAAGTGGCTGGGCTAGGCCCACTCAGTTTATTTTTGGAAACATTATGAGTTAGCCATGTGAGAACGTTCAGAGTTTCAGCGTATTATCAACTATGGCTTTATAAATGCTCTCCGTCATAGGCGCATACGTTTTTGCTGTGTCATCCATGAAATACAAGGCATCTTTGATGACTGTGGGATTAAAGCCCTCCTCCATGAGGGTCACTTTGCGGTGCTTAAAAGTCCCAGTGATCTCGATATTATCCTGAAAGACATCAGACAGTTCACACTGTGGTAGTGTTTTGCAACAGATTAGGATGCAGGGGACAGAGGGGAGGCATGGGGACTTGGTAGGGACTGGCAGATGTCTGGATCAAGTGAGAGAGGGAAGTGTGAGACCCACACAACCTATTTTCAGAGGCTCCACCAGGGGGTTCTGTGTGAGGGGAGTGGTTTTTTATAAGGAGAGAAACTGCCCACAGTGAGACATCCATGCAGAGATTTTGAGCTGAGGGATGCAGGCTCCTGATGCTTCAGGTATCTCTGGGATATCTTGGCTAATGGTGGGAGTGGGAAGAGGGATCGTGTGTGGAGACAACTTTTCACAGTCTGTCTGTTAGGCTAAAGATTTCCTTAATGTTAACTGAGCTCTCTGAAGATACTGATTCTCATGTGTCTTTACCACCTACAAAGCAAATGCCAGTGCTTAATGAATCTAGCAGAAATAACCTCACCTACTCAAGAATACCTAGGATTTTACGATGTTAAGTCTTCCATTATGAAATCACAGAGCTCAAAGTCCAAAAGTGAGAAGATTAAACTAACAAAAAGGGTTAAAGTTTGAGGAAAAAAGAAAAAACTAATAAAAGCTCTTTCCTCTTCCTTTAGCATTGATAGTTAAGTTTGACAGTTCCGACTCTCTCCTAATGACTGATAGTGATGACCCTCTAGGAAAGTGGAGGACTTGAGCAGATGTTTTTATTTATTTTAAATTGGAAACAACGTAGCTAGGGACACAGCTCAGTGGTAGAGTGCTTGCCTAGCAAGAGGAAGGTTCTGGGTTCTACTCCAGCTCTCCTCCCCTCCCCCACCAGACACAATAGAAACAATAAATAGCAAAGTTAGAATGCCTCTATTTGAAATGTCACCGGGCGTGGTGGCACATGCCTTTAATCCCAGCACTTGGGAGGCAGAGGTAGGAGGATCACCATGAGTTCAAGGCCACCCTGAGACTACATAGTGATTCCAGGTCAGCCTGGACTAGAGGGAGACCCTATCTCAAAAAAAAAAAAAAAAAAAAGTCTATCACATCTCATCAGACACTGATTGTGATTTATTTTACTGTTGGATGAATTGGCCTGTTATTTTAAGGAAGAGTTTAGGATTGGATTTCTGATATTATTGTGTCCTTATTGAATCACAACATTTCTTTCAGAGCTGCCTCGAAAGAGTACTGAAAATTTAGCAAGTGTGGTCATCATGGGAGAAGGGGAGCTTGTTCCATAACAGACAGGTGTCTTTAGAAGATAAGTGACTGGTCGTGGTGGTGGACGCCCCAAATACATCCCAGCTTTTGGGAGGCAGAGGTAGGAGGATCACTGTGAGTTTGAGGCCACCCTGAGACAACATAGTGAATTCCAGGTCAGCCTGGACTAGAGCGAGACCCTAACTTAAAAAACCCAAAGAAAAGAAATAGTATAATTGAATTTAACATTACTTCTCACCTGTATTCTTAGAAATCGAGGTCTCGCATAATTCGGCAAGTAATCAACAACATGCTGAAAGAGTTTCTGTCCATTGAATTCATGGTTCTCTTTTATCTTGATCGAGGCCATCCCAATTCGACCCTCGTGACCTAGAAATAAAGTGAGAAGACTTAGATGTGCTGTAACATAGTGTCATTTATGAGGCTTTGCTGGTTCAAAGAACTGTGGAAATGTCCCAACAACATTAGGGCCAGAATTTCCTTTGGATAGTTCAGAGTTTATTTCAAATATAGGTCTATGTCCTTGTTATTCTGTGGTGAGTATACTATCACTGCTACTAGATATACACTGAATTTTTAATATATGCAGGCCCTCTCCTATGAATGTTTTATTAGATTATCTCATTGATCCCTAACAACAATCTTATAGATGAAGAAATTGAGACTTAAAGACATTAAGCGACTTCTACAAGTTTATGCAGCAGACCTTAGGCAGGGTTAGAAATTGAATCCAGGGCTGAATAAATTGTTCAGTGGTTAAAGGCACTTGCATGAAAATCTGTACGGCCTGGGGTTCAATTCCCCACTACCCACGTAAAGACAGATGCACAAAGTACACAGTGGCCCATGCATCTGGAGTTTGCTTGATGTGTCCATTTCTCTCTCTCTTTCTCTCCCCTTGCAAAGAAATAAACATATACAAAAAAGAAACCTGATCCAGGCAAAGTAGCTGTGATTAGTTTCTGTGATCATAACCTCATTCTTAAGTAGCCTGTCCTGAGCAATCCAAATGGGGGCACAGTGCTATCGGCCAAAGTAAAATAATAAAAAAAAAATTACAGTGCAAAGTCTTTGTTCTGCTGTCAGTTTGTTAGTTAGTTTGTAATGCCAAGACAATTGTGCCTCCAGGCAGAAACACCACCTTTGAGACTTATTTATTTAATCAAGGTTCCTAATAGCTTTGCCTCTCTATTCCAGAGAAGCTGGGAGACAGGAAAGTGAAGGAGGCAGGTGCAGGGGTGAGCTGTTCTCTGCCCTTCCATTCATGCCCACTAGTCTCAAGGGAATGTACGCTCCATAGGGAAAACAGATCCTAACAACAGGATTGTTAGGAGAGAGCGAGCTGTTTAGAACAATTACCATTGTTTATTTGTGAGGACAGTGGTAATTAGGCATTAATATATCTTCTACCTGTTCAAGTAGACCCAGCGGGAGTCCAGGTCCACCTCCCTGAACTACTTAGCTGTAATCAGAGAAGAGGAAGGAGAAGTCCTTGGTCACCTGCGCCTGAGTTTTTGAAATCTCTCCCATGGTGATTTTGTGTTTACCTATGGCTCCAAAGGAGGAAAAAAAAACCTCACAAAAGGATTATTTGTTTTTAAAGGAATGCCTGCTCATTTGTTTCCCTCTTATCTGAATGAGGGAGGCAGGGCACCAGACCCTTTTACTTAAGGGGTCTCTGGTACCTGTCTCAGGAATCTCAAATGTCTCCAGTAAGTTTCTTTAGAATTATGGCAGGGGCAGATGCAACAGAAACCCTGGCTTCTTGCTCATCGCTCTGGTAGGGACAATTGGCAGGCAAGGGGTACATGGGCCTGCTGGGCCTCAGGTCTCTTCACTGACTCCTGGAAGTTTGGGACCAGTTCAACTTTAGGCTGTGGGCTAGCCACAAGATCAGTTCTGGTGAGGAGTTCTCTAGAGCTGTAATGTCCAATTATAGCCACTGGTCACATGTGGTTATTAAAGTTCAAATTAATTTTAATGAAGAAAAAGGAAACATTCAATTCTTCTGTGACACTATGCATGTTTCAAGTGTTCAGTACCATATGGTGGTTATTGTCTACTCTGCTGGATATCTTCATTGTTGCAATGCAAAGTTGTAAAGAGTAGTTAGACAGTTCTTATGGGACTCCTAGAAAAGGTCAGCTCCATTCTAGGTCCAAAGCTGAGAGCTGAGAGGGTCTTGCTTAGAGTCACTGATGGTGGGTGGATTTCTTACTTGAGAGGGGCCTTATGCTGCCTTTCCAGGCTCCTCTGTGGATGGGCTGTCAGAGGGCAGCAAGAATGATACTGAAAATCACGGACTCTGAACATTGGGAGGGACTTTAGAGTTCATCTCTCATCTTTCACTGCTACAAGAATTTCCTCAGAATTCCCAGGTAGAAGCAAATCCAGCATCTCTTTACATGGGCACCCCTATCCTGGAAGATGAGCCTAATCAGTTGTAGGTCTCTCTGGTTACATGATAGTTCTCAGGCTAAAAATTTCTTTCTGATCATTTCAATTGGTGAGTTTTAGTTTGGGTCACTGGCGCAATGTGTCCATTGGGGACCACTTCTGTCCTGTTCTTTGTTCAGTATCAGGGATTCCCAAACCTAGATGATTGTTTGACATAATTGGGAAGTTTTATAAAAGCCATGCAGATTCTAAGTCCTGAGCTCCAGAGGTGCAGGTGTGTTTACTCTGGGCCTTAAAAGTTCCCTGTATCGGGTTGGAGAGGTGGCTCAGCAGTTAAGGTGCTTGCCTGCAAAGCCTAAAGACCTGGGTTCAATTCCTCAGAACATACATACAAAGCCAGATGCACAAGGTGGTGTATACTTCTGGAGTTCATTTATAGAGGCAGGAGGCCCTAGCTTGCCTATTCTTTCTCTGTCTGTCTGTCTGTGTCTCTTTGCTCTCTCTCTCTCTCTATGCTTGCAAATAAAGAATTTTTTTAAAGTTCCCTATATGATTCTGAGATTAGACAAATTTTGAACTACTGGACTTTAGTGTGTGTTGTGTATATTTTTTTTGAGATAGAGTGTCACTATTTAGTGAAGGTTAGCTTGAAACTCACTATGTAGAAGAGATGACCTTGAACTTACAGCGACTGTCTGCTTAAGCTTAACGAGTGCACAGGTGTGTGCCATCATGCTGTTAGTTTCAAATTCTGGCTGTCATTTCAAAGTGTGCAGTTCAGTGCACTGAGAATACTCACAATGTTGTACAAGTACCATAGATTCTAGGACATTTTCATCACTTTCAATTCACTTTAACCACTCTGCCCACATTTAGTGGTTTTTTTTTAACTTCTGATCCTTTTGCTTCCACCTCCTGAGTACTGAGATTACAAGTGTGTACAACCATGCCTTGTTTATGGGGTACTGAGGATTGAACTCAGGGCTTCATGCATGCTAGGCAAGCACTTTACCACACTCCAGCCCAAATTTACAAACACACACACACACACACACACACTTTTTTGAGAGAGAGAGAGAGAGAGAGAGAGAGAGAGAGAGAGAGAGAGAGAGAATGAATGAGAATGTATGTGGGTCTACCAGGGCCTCCTGCAGCTGCAAATGAACTCTATGAATGTGCCACTTTGTGCATCTGACTTTACATGAGCATGGGAAACTGAACCCAGGCCATCAGGCTTTCCAAGCAAGTGCCTTTAATCACTGATTTATCTCCTGAGCCTCCATATTTATTTAAGAATCATTGGAGGGCTTCAACAATCCCCACAGCTTCCTGAGCCCACCCATTCAGCAAGTCTGGGTGAGTCTGAGAAATTGCATTTTGAATGTATTTGTTGGTAATATTATGCTGCTGGTCTGGGTATCCCACTTGGAGGGGTACTGGGTTCGGTCTTTCATTCCATTTTCCAGAATCTCTCAATTACTCTTTCTTTTTGTGTTTTAAAAATTCAGTATTTAGAAGTAATAAACTAGGCTCTGGGTATATGGCTCATCAGTTACAGGTCCCTGCTTGCAAAGCCTGCTGGTCCGTGTTTAATTGCCCGGATGCATTAAGTGACACCTGTGTCTGGAGTTTGTTTGCAGTGGCAAGAGGCCCTGACGTGCTCATACTCACCCTTTTTTCTCAAATAAATAAATAAACAAACAAATATATTTGGAAGTAATGAGTTGTAGAAACAATCCCTCCCAGTGTCTAACAATCGTGACACTTGCATTACTTCAGCTGATGGCCTGGTCCATTTTCTTTGGAATCAATGTGAAGAGTCTTCTGTACTTTGTCACACTCTGACCTGAGATATGCCTGGCTATCCTTCCCAACATATCATTGTCATAGTATCATGAGAAACAAGAAAGAAAAATTCCTCAAATGTACTCTAAAAAATAAAAAAGACCAAACCGTCATACAGAGCTGGTGGGGATGTAAACTAGTCGAGCCACTAAGGGAGTTCACAAGGCATTTTCTCAAAAAACTGAAACTAGATCTTCCACGTGACACAGTGATACCAATTCTGAGTATTTACCTGAAAGCCTCCAAGTCAAATACCACAAAGACACCTTCACATGAATGCTCACTGTGAATAATTCACTTATTCACAATAAGTTATGGAACCAACCTAAGTGTCCAACAACAGAGGAATGTTGTATATATACACAACAGAATTTTTTAAGCAACAACGAACAACAAAGTTGTATTGTTTGCGTGCAAATGGATGAAACTGGAAGTCGTCATATTAAGCAAATTAAGCCAGTCTCAGAAGGAAAAATATTGTATGTTTTTTTCTCATTTATGGTTAGTAGGTTTCATGGAGTCATGTGACCTGAAGCTGTCTAGGGAAACAAAAGGGTTTGATGGGAAAATCCCAAATACTTAATTCCGAGGGAAACAGGAATAGGAGCCCTAGTATCTTATATTTGGAGAGTGATTTGTATTTTCATCAACTCTAATATGTATAATTAAAATTATTTATTATCATAGCTTCCTTCATGTATAGGTTTGGTATTTGTAAAGCTAAAATAAATGCATGGTTCTGACATTCTCAACTGAAGGGCCAATATTGTGTCTCGTTTTAGGAATTTGTCCGAGGTCAAAGAGCCAACAGGCTTCAACGTTAGAATGTGGCCTTCCACCTCTGCTGACAGCAGCAGATCTGCAGAGGAAGCCTCTGTGACACACCAGTCTGTGACAATCCAGAAGCTCAGGGCTGGGCTAAAGACCCTGCTTTAAAGAACAAAACCAGCTCCTTGGCAGTTCTTCATGTAGCTGCAATTGCTCCCGATTGCTCCTGGCTTAGAGGCCACAACGCCATATCCAGTCTCTAGCTTGACAAGTCTTTTCTCAGGGAGCACCAGACAAAGCACTGTGACCCTGCAGCTAGGAAATTTAGCCTGCCCGGGAGCCCAGAACAATAGCAGCTGAACCTCAGGGGAAAGACATGCTGAGTTACCATTTATAATTCGTACAGAGAAGACAGAGACCCCCAACCCCTGGTGGCTTCATCCTTCAGCTGGCAGGAGAAAGCAATGGTGAACTACGACCTGCTGTCAAAATTCTGCTCAGTAGCTGCAGAGATTCCTAACAGCTCATACATACCTGGCACAGGCACTCCATAAACATTCACTTCCTGGATGAAATTGACCAGTCCTATAATGTCTGCGACTTCTGTGGTAGCCACATTTTCCCCTTTCCACCTGGGAGGAAAGACAGGTTAGCTAAAGCCATTGGTGCTTTCTGGCCAGTTTGTCATGGCAGAGAGCACCTCTCTGGGGTAGCTGGTCTCCTCAACTTAGTGATGACATTCTGTTGGAGGTACAAAAGTTACAGACCTAGATAATGAAATGTGAGACTTTCATGTTGTTACATGGAGCTCAATAGATAGATAATGTTCTAATCTTACAATCCAGCTATGGCTAAGAAGGTCACTGGAAATCAGAAATAAATCTCAACTCCTTTTTGATGTAGGCTCTCGTTTTTTTCTTATTTACTTTTTAATCTTGTTATATAATTCAATTCGTGAACTTCTATCTAGAAGAATTTTATAATTGCATTTCAAGTTCTCACAACAATCAGAAGGCTTTTAATTTAAAAAAAAATCACCTTTCTTTTATAGAGACTATAATGTGAAGGTCCAGCCAGGAGCTATTTTTCTGAATGTTGTTAAAAATAAATCTTTAGATCTCCCAGAGATATCTTCCTATCTCCCCCTCCTCTTTCTTTTCTTTTTTTGAGGTATGGTCTCACTCTAGCCCCAGGCTGATCTGGAATTCACTATGTAGTCTGAGGGTGGCCTTGAACTCACAGCAATCTTCCTACCTCTGGGATTAAAGGAGTGTGCCACCACGCTCAGCTCAGAAGTATCTTCTTAGTAACATGAAGGTGGCATAAAATAATGATATGGGTCTTGAGTCAGTGAATTTGGGGGATCAAATGAGTACTGAATATCACCGGGATCTCTGCCCCCCAAATGGATGGAAAGAATTGAGGTCGGGAAGGGTTAGCTGATTTCAGGGCAGTGGGGGTCAGGCCAGAGGTCATTTGGGAACTTGGTTCTCATTCAACCTTGATCTTTCTACTGCAGGCAGACAACTTGCATCTTTTCTTGATTCAGTCTCTCAAAAGGTAAGTAGTATGTATCCAGGTCAGTGCTGGGTCCTACACTGGCCAAACTGGCCTCTTTACACTGGGAGGAAGCCTGTGTCGTGAGGCTGGATGATTGGCCTGTTGTTGGAAACTGATGTCATCTACTCAAATGACTTTCCAATTTCCTTATACTAGACTGGGGGTCCTGGGGGGCATCTATTTGGTTGGAGATGGAGGATAGAAGGGAGGGAGTGGGGGAAGGGCTCTGCATCCCTCATCTCCTCTTTAACCAGATCAAATCACATTAATTTGTATTTGTTTTAATTTTTGAAAAAGCTTTGTGATTGGAACTAGTGAGGAAATCCCTGGATGTCCCCCAGTGACTACTGAAAATGCAGGATAATGGGAATTTAGATTCCAAAAATCTGCCATGGATGTCCAGCCTTATTTTAACTGCTGTTGATAAACTGTGTGAGTGACACTTAATCATTTTACCCCTGATTCTTGGGAATACAGGAGGTGAACTGAGACATCAAAGAGACATGTGGGAGGAAGACATAAGAAACCAACCGAAATGTATCTCCAACTCTGTCATGGAAATAGACGAAATTTTCATGATCGATCATTAAAAGATCTCCAGTGTTGAAATAAACGTCTCCTTTCTTAAAGACATCTCTTAGCTTTTTCTTCTCTGTTTGTGTCTTTCCTCCAGCATAGCCACTAAATGGGGCAAGTTGTGTAATTTTGCAAACCAGGAGTCCAACCTCTCCTAAGGAAAAAAAAAAGTAAATTATTTATCTTATTGTGATAGAGGTAAGAAAACTTTATTATCAATCTTCTCCTTAACCCAACGCCATACAGCCCATTGGCTAGAGAGGAGTGTCATTTGTCACACACACACAGTCATATAAGCTATGTTGTGGTTTAAATGAGGCTCATACATTTGAACATTAGTACCTTGTATAATTTTTTAAAAAATATTTTATTTATTCATTTTCAAGCAGAGAAATACAGAGAGAGAGAGAGAGAGAGAGAGAGAGAGAGCGAGCACACCAGGGCCACCACCTTGTGGGTCTGGCAAATGTGGGGACTGGGGAATTGAATCCCAGGCCTTAGGCACTGGAAGCAAGTGCCTTAACTGCTGAGCCATCTCTCCAGTCCCCTTGTATAATTTTTGTAACTACTTCTGTTTTTTCATTATTTTTTTGTATTCTGTAACTATTTCTGAGGGTACTTTAATAACCCCCTACTCATAAAATTTACCATTTGTTATATGCAATATGTTGTTAAAAGTTACTTGGTCAATGATCCAGACGACCCACGGAGGAGGATAACCAGGTGGTTGGGGATGGGGGAGGGGGAGCATCGGAGAATTGGGGATAACAACTCATTGTTTGCCCACTAAATAATGTAACTGATTATGGACAATGAAAAAAAAGAACAAAAAAAAGTTACTTGGTCAAGACAAAAGACAGAATTAAACGAATAAGACATCCATGGTACCTTTGGGGACTTTTATGCAATATCCATTTGAGTCACGGACAGGTTCATCTTTCTCCACATCATATTTAATCAGCTCATAAGTTATAGCTTTCTACCGAAATTAAAAGATATGATTTTAAGTACAAACTCTTTAGCAGTTTTTAAAAATGTTTTTAAATATAAAAAAGTACATAAAGCACATATGTCTCTTGCTCAGCTTGGGTGGAATTCTGCATTTGTCCATACTTCTGTAATTACCATCCACATCAAGATATGAAGCATTCATTTTACCTAAAAACTTGCTTTCTGTCATTTTCTATGAAGTTAACCGCCATCTGACTTTCATTATCATCAATTAACTTTAAACCTTAAATAATAAATAAATAAATATAGACCTTTACGTCATTTCATTCAATGTACCTGTGAATATTTATCCATACATATTTATTTATTCATACATATGGTATTTATTTATTTATATTTTTAGTTTTTGAAGTAGGGTCTCACTCTAGCCCAGGCTGACCTGGAATTCACTATGTAGTCTTAGGGGGATCCTGAACTCATGGGAGCCTCCAAATTCCGCCTCTGGAATGCTGGGATTAAAGGCATGCACCACCACGACTGGCTTTATTAAAAATGTTTTTATTTATTTCTTTGAAATGAGAGAGAGAGAGAGAGAGAGAGAGAGAGAGAGAGAGAGAGAGAGAGAGAGAGAGAGAGAGAGAGAGAGAGAGAGAGAGAGAATATGGGCCCTCCATGGCCTCCAGCCACTGCGTCTCTAACAGCTGAGCCATCTCTCCAGCCCTGTTTTTCTCTTTTTAAAAAGTGGTTTTGTTTGAAGTAGAGGAACTGACAATGAAACATGACATGAAATGGATGAGAAAATAAAGACCCAGTGATGTACAGGATACCAACTTCTAACGGGGAGCAAACAGATCTCTGTGTAACTCCGCTTTTTGAGGGTCAGTAGCAGCAACACTGACAGCTGCCTGCGTTTAGCCTTGGTTCCCAGGCTGGGCCAGTCTGTGTTGGACAGAAGCTTAGCAGGGAGAGGCTGATCCACTGGGCAGAGTGTCAGCCAGCAGCAGGGACTCCATCCTCAGCCAGTAGCCGTGGGGCCCATGGTACTGCGTCGGATGATGGAACTATCTGCTGTGCTCAGTATGGAGTCACTAGCTACATGTGCCTGTGAACATTTAACAGGTAGCTGCTGTTGTGAATCAAGAAATTTTCTTTACTTAATTTTGTATTAAGATAGTCACACAGAGCTAGAGGCTCCTTACTGCACTGGACAGCACAGGTCTGGAGGAGGACAGTGGAGGGAGCTGGGGAGTGGATTTGGTAGCCATTGCTGGAGAGGATCCATGACTTGGTAATTCCTTGAGCTCTGGTCAGAGTATAAAGAACAGAAGGCTTAATATCCAAGCATTGGGCCTCGAGGGGCATTTTCAAAAATGACTTAATCTTTTCAGCAACCCTTTCTCTTACCAATGCTTAGTTATGGCTCAGTCTCTTTTTTAAATCTCTGTTTTAAGATGATGAAATTGTAGCCTGAGGAATATAAGCGACTTGCTTGAGCCACTGAGCTAGGATGGGGAAGTGATTTCAGAGACACAGCACGCATGTGTATGGACCACTGTCCTCTCTGCTCTGTGGGTCAGTTCCTGGGGACAGAATCTTCCTGGACACTCTGGTGTGGCTAAGTTCCAGTTAGATAGGATGGGTGCCCAGAGGTAGAGCGACTGCACAAGCCAATGGAGGGTTAGAATTCATGGGTGATTCTCATTGATGACAAAGAAGACAGAAAGGTTTTTCTGGGACCCCAGGCAGGAGAGAAAAATAAATAAGAAACATCTTTTTGGCAGAATTATTAGAAGATCCCAAATGCTGACCAGCTCATCCTCTTTCTCTTGAAGGTCTAGATAGTTGCTCTTAACTATACACTACTTTTAAAAAACACCAGGTTTTTTTTTGTCGGGCATGGTGGTGCACACCTTTACACCCAGCATTTGGGAGGCAGAGGTAGAAGCCCTGGGTGTGGGACCCATATATATATATATATATATACATATATATATATATATGTATTACTCCACATGTGATTTACATGCATAGCTTGATCACACATTGCATTTCACAATGTATAATAAACTTATGGAAATGACAGCTGTCGATTTTTATCATGTCCACGTATAAATGGAGACTTAACAGGAGTTGCAGATAGTATAGTAAGTTGCAAAAGTGTAAGAAATTGTCATCAACAGAAATTGAAATGACCTTCTTGTGGTCATTGTTATAGAGAACAACACAGATGGAACATGACTTTCATGTTGCATGAAATTCTAATTATAACATCATCATAGCACACCCTTTAAGAAATCACTTTTGGGCTGGAGAGATGGCTTGGTGGTTAAGGCACTTGCCTACAAAGCCTAACAACCTGGGTTCAATTTCCCAGTACCCACATAAGCCAGATGCTCAAGATGGCATATGCACCTGGAGTAAAATCATTTGCAGTGGCTGGAGACCTTGGTGTGCCCATACTCCTCTCTCTCTCTCTCTCTCTCTCTCTCTTTCTTTCTTTCTCCATTCATCTCTCTGCATTCTCTTGATTGCAAATAAATAAAAACTAATTTAAGAAAAAAAGAAGGAAGAAACCACTTTTACTGTTTGTGGTGGTTCATGCCTTTAATCTTAGAACTCCAGAGGCAGAGGTAGGAGTGTCACTGTGAGTTTGAGGCCAGCCTGGGACTACAAAGTGAGATCCAGGTCAGCCTGGGCTAGAGTGACCCTACCTCAAAAACAAACAAACAACAACAACAATGGAATCACTCTTAATTTTTTTCATGTACTTAACTCTTTGCAGGTAGTTTGCTCTTCCCACTGCACCGATCTTTCTTGGATAATTCAAAAATCCGATATTGCCTTCAGTGGAAGCGTAGAACTCATAAATGTGAATGTCCCCAAATCGCTTGATAAACTCTCTCCACACATCTCCTCGTAAGCCATTTCCCACTGCTAGCCTCACTTTATGATCACGATCGTTTGGTTTCTGTGGAAGATGGAGAGAGACTCAAATTTAACATCTCGAGAGCCCATACTTAACCTGTCACTTGCCTTTATTTGTGTTGATTACATATTTACTTTAGTGTATGTCTTTTCTACAACTCACATTCATTACAAGCATTAGAGTACGACAGCTTTCATAACAAAATGTTTGGATTAAGAGGCAAATGAGATAATTAGACAAAAGTGAAGCTAACATTTAGTCCCATCCAATGTAAAGTGTTAATAGTATTCTTGATGGGGCTGGGGATTATCAGTGAATTTTCAGAAGGAATGTACCCTATGAGAAGAAATGGACACATTTCTGAGCTAGAGTGAGACTTCAAAAAAAAAAAAAAAAAGACCAACAAAACAAAACAAAAAATAACAAAACAAAACTTCCTCGTGGGCTCTATAGGTCCCAGGTCACTGAATGTGTTTCCTTCCATAATTACCAAGTACCTGCCAGGAGGTAGATCATAGATGTCTGTTTGCTAGGGCCAGTTCTGGCTTATATGGTTGTCTTGATGTGCTTATTACCAACTACCTTTAAATATTATCATTGGGTAATAAATTGTAGGATCACCTGCCCATAAGGTGCTATTCTCAAAAGAGACTGTCAGTGTTCAGAAAGCTCCCTGCCTGCTCTCTCTCCATGCAACTCTGAGAAAAAAAATCCTGTTTTTGAAGAATACTTATTTCCACTTAACAAGAATTACCTGACCTGGGTGCTTACTTGCTCTCAGGCCTGGGTGAGAAGCATCAAAGTAGCCTTCCATGTGCAAACCCAAGACGGTTCCTGTTTCATTGGCAGCTCACACTCCCACATGCTTAGTTTGCCTCCTTGTCTAATGAATCATTTCTCTCTCTCTCTCTCATTAGACGTGCCTTCTCACAGGCCAACTGCATCCCTGAATCCGCCACAGGGCCTGTGCTTTGCATCTAGTATAAACAAATACCCTCCACCAGGAAACCCTCAATTTTCCTGTGTGGTTGAGGCATTAGCACAAGGGCAGAGCTCAGGGTGCAGGTGGGTGCAGGTGCTCTGGGTGTGTGGGAAGCTGGCTGGCCTCACAGGTGCAGCTGGCACCTGTGGGTGGCAGGTAGCTGAGCTTATAATCACAACACCACAGGCTCAGTTTTCACCATACAACTGAAGGATCTTATTACACTAGCAGAGGGGATTAAGGTTACTAGGCGGAAAAGTTTCTGGACACAAATGAAGTCCTGGAACTTTCTAAGATGCCTGCTTTTCACTTAGGCTTTTGCTTACCAGTGGCTGAGAGTGGAGTGCACTTAAGTTCTCCCTTTCTTTGGGGAATACAGTGCTTCCTTATCACCAAAGCCAAGACCTCATTTCCTTTAAAGGCTCAAGACATCTATTTCATACAGAGCTGAGATATGGCATGCAGACACACCTGGGGTGTTTAAGTCCACACCAGGATTTCGTTACTAGTGAAGATTGAGAAGTTGAGGTCTTCCAAGAGGATGTAGAGAACCAGGAAATTAAAATAAGCAGAAAATTTTTGTTGAAGTCTTGCCGATGTGTCCTCATTTTGCCTGTATTATCTTACTCAAGTTTCTAAAAATTCTTCCAGAATGAGAGAGATCATGAAGGATTTTCCTTGTATTATAACTGAAGAACTAGAGCTTTGGAGATCTTATAGTAATGAGCCCAAGACCGTAAAGATAGCAAATTAGTTGCTCCAAGATTCAACCCCAAATCCATATGGCTTCAGACAGTACTCTTCTTTAATTAAAAAGGAAAAAGGCTGGATCTGGTGATGGGCTACTCTAATCCCAGCACTTGAGAGGTGGACACAGGATGATCAGCTTCTTAGACAATGAACTTGTGTGTCTTGGCTTCCTTGTTTTGGGGTGTCTTGCAAGAGGTGAAACATCTTGACCATCTTCAAAATTCTCCAGGCCATGCTATTAATATTGAGGTGTACACAGAGGAGCCTCCACCTACCTGCTTTACCAAAGAGGCTATTTCCTCACCAGCGAACACTCCCTACTGTGTCCCAAGTGATTTCAAGAAACACTATCTCCTAAGCCACCATTCCACATATGACCCTCTTGTCCTGATCTGCCCTGTTCACACTTAAGCCTCAGCATTCTGAGGCCCTTGCCTACTGGGCCAGACGGCCTCATATCCTGCCGAGCTTCGGACAGTTCTCGGTCTGCTGGGTCTTCATTCCATTGCTTTTCATGCTATTCTCCTCAGGGGTTCTAAGGCTGAGGAAGTTCCTGATCACATTGATCTAGAGCTTTCTATTGTTAGTTCTAATTTTTATCCATTCTTGTTTGAGAAGTCCTTTCAGGACAGCTTCTTTTTAAGTTCCCTTTAAGTGAACAGAATCTGGCCTATGATGACCCAAGATTAAAACAACCCTTAGCTAAAGCCTTTATAAGGTAACTTGGATCATTTCATACAATAGTTACAATAAGTATTTTTTCAGACAGCAACATTCAGGGGTGGCTGACAGCACAACAGCCAGCTCTGGATTAGAAATGACCTAGGAATTGTGGCATACAATATTTTGAGGCGTAAAATTCCAATCAAACCACCACTTTTTTTAAGCATTTGAGATATTAAGGAAAAAAGGGCAAAGATGCAAGTGTGCATATGTATGCACATATGTGTGCACACACATCTGAAGAGAAGGACAAACGAACATATTTATTTTCCCCTTGTTCAAAGGAGGCTGCTTTAAAAATCAGCAGCAAGAGTATGTACCCTCCAGGAGACTTAATTGACAAGAGGGTTCCTTTACAGTAGAGAAAAAAGCCAAATAGAAAAGCCCCAGATTTCTGGGTTTTAATTGGCAGATTTGTAATCTGTCAATTAATAATAATGTGATCAAAATTAATGACATTAACAGAAACTGCTATGGAAGAGGTCCTGTCACAGCTCACTACTAATTATGACCTTCACGAATCTGTTGAATTTGCCAAAAAATTTAAATAAAATGTGCTAAGCCGACCATTTTTGAAGAAACATATTACTTCCCTCAGGCAAGAACTTGGAGGTTCATACATTAAAAATCTGTTGACGTCTGTAATGTACCAGACCCATGCTGGGTGTGTGGCAATGGATGGAGCTTGTCCTTGCCTGGAACTCTCATTGATGGTGAAACAGATTAAATAATCACATCAACCAGCATTATGCCAGAGTGATAAATGCCATGCAAAGTAGTAACAAGATTGGCAGTCAGGGATGGATCAGTTGTGGAAGCCCCCCGATGAGCTGAGACTGAATAAAGTGAGGGGAGAAAGAACTTGGGGAAGAGTATTTACTTACTTACTTTTTTTCTGTCACAAAGCACCTGGTGTATAAGTTGAATATAATGGGTGCTCACCAATAGCAATTCATAAACTCAGTGATCCTTTGAGCTTGTTTATTAATTCATTATTTGAATAGTTTAAAGGAGTTAGAATCTGCTGGGCTCATTGCATTGTTCAGTCTGGTGATTCTCAACGAGGGGGCATATAACAATGAAATTATTATGACCTTGTAGAAGTTACTGCTGGCATTTGGGGGAAGAAAGCTGAAGATACTGCTAAGCATCCTAGGCTGCATGGGGTAAGTCTGCACAGCAAAGCATGAATGGGCCCCAAGTGTCAGCAGTGCCAATGTCAAGAAGTCTTATCTGGTCCCAAAGCCATTACCAAAGCCATTACCAGAGTCTTATGAGAGCCAAGTAAAGAGACAAGAGGAGCTCTTGGTAGCAACCCCATCAAGACAGCTGGTTATCTTCAAACAGGTGGACCCAAGTCCTTGTCCCTTGTATCTATCTTGATCCATATTTTCCAAGTTGGTAACAGATTTGGTTGGTGTGTTTCAGCACTAGTTATGGATTTATTCATTAAACAACATTAAGTAAAAGTTTCTTGTGTAACACTGGTGTAAGAGAGGACAAGGAGGTAAAATGTGACTCCCATTATCAAAAAGTTACAGCCCAAGGAGAAGGAGACATGATGACACACATCTGAAATACATACCTACAAGATGCAGAAACAAAATGATATAGAAGGGAGGAATGACTTTTGTTGGAGTGACTCAAATAGGTTTCATATATTACCTGTCCTCTGAGGTAAGGTTAACAATGGGTTTTTATAAACATGGAAGAAAGAGAAGCATTTACTAAAAGTAAAGGGTGAGATGTGAAAATGGGTAACAGGGCAGAGAATAAAAATCACAATAAAACTGATAGCAGCTTCCATCTGTCATACTCCTCTAGGTGGTAGGTATGGTATCAAGACTTTATCATAATAGACAATTGTTGTTGAAACTGACATAGATGAATTAGCTGGAGCCACACATGACCCCAAGTAACTTGAACAAGCGTTCTGTTCTGTGGTGGTTTGAATGTAAAATGACCCCTCCAGATCATGTGTTTGTATACTTGATCTCAACAAGGTGACACTGTTTGGAAAGAAGGCTGTGGAACTTTAGGAGGTGGAGCCTTGCTGGAGGAAGTGTGTTGGGGCCTTGAGGTATTACATTTCAGCCCCACTTCAACTCCCTGTAGATGTGACACAGGTGTCCTGCTCCTGCCATGTTTTCTCTGCCATGATGAACTCTTCCTTCTGGAACTGTAAGCCAAAATAAACTCCTCCTCCCCTAAGCTGCTTCTGGTTAGGTATTTTGTCCTAGTAATGAGATAGTATCTTATTTCTATCAAAGAGATATTAAAATACTCAGGGACTGGGGAATATCAGATGAGGTGAGATGAAAAGAATGCAAGTACTGGAGGAAGGAGAGGATGCTGTCAGACCCTGGCACAGGACATGACAGGGCACTGCACTTGTGAATTCATACCAACTGTGGTAATCTACAACAAGACCAGCACATGATGGGGCTGTAATGGATAGGAAAGGGGTTTAGAGGCCACTCCTCTTCTTAGTGAACTAATGATGGTTACAGGTTGACACGGGAGGAGGAGTCATTCTCTACTGGGCGCACATCAAGTGATGAGATCCCATAAAATGAGAGGGATGAAGGGGGGGTGATGTGATGTAAATATGATAAAAAATGTAATACATATGCATGAAATGTCAAAAGAAAACACCCCAAACACAACAACAACCCTGGAGAGTGTTACCTGGGGTGTGTTGCATAAATAGCGAAGCAGTTCACCAATATACTGAATGACGGTGGCATTGTATTTTCTGCAGTCATCCCAGAACTGGCTGGCTGAAAATTTGTTCCGAAGAGCTAAAGTAGCACCTATGGAAGAGGCACAGAAAGTGTTAGTGAAGGAATGCTGCTGAAAAATCTCTCCAGTTACATCCGTCATACATATGCGAATTACTTCCAAAGGCCCTATCTCCTTCTACTATTCCACTAGGGCTCAGAATTTTAATATATGAATTGTTTGGGAGGGGATGGCATAAAACCTTCAGTCCATAATATACATACATGTATCATACATGTATATGTGTATTTGCTACGTGCACTATGTATTTAATTTACATAAACATGTGTATTTGAAATGCTTATTTAAAATGAAATGACACATGGGAGAAAAGTCACGTTATCTAGCTCAAGGAGAGAATCAGAGATATCTTCTTCCTTCCTGAAGAGGGGGCTTAGGTGTGAGCCTTCCTGTGTAAAAGAGGCATAAATCCTGAAGACAGCAAGGATGGCAACTCCAACTTGAATAGTAATGTCTGAGAAGGAAAGAAAAGAGATGGCGAGCCAGTCACTCTGTCAAAGCTGATATAATAAGGAGGAGTAAGAACAGGGCAGCTGATGTGGCTACTAGTGCAATAGTTTACTGACTGAGCAATAGTGGCATGTCTGCTATGGGGGTAACCAACTGCTCTCTAATTGGACCCGCAGTCTGCTCTACAGAAGGGGATTCATGCCTGATACTGTAAACCTACTCAAAAGTATATGGCTGAGAAGGTCATAAACCCTGACGGGGAATGCTACTATTGTTTTTTTGCTAAATGGATATATTATGCTCACCAAATTGCTCTCTGAATATTTATGTTTATACCCATTTATTAATGCTGTTCTCACTTTTGATTAGAAAAGCTTCCTTTTTTTTTTCTCTTTGGTTGTTCAAGGTAGTTCAGGCTGATGTGGAATTTACTCTGCAGTCTCAGGCTGGCTTCAAACTCACAGTGATCCTCCTGCCTCTGCCTCCCGAGTACTGGAGTGCACCATCATGCCTGGCTGAGAAGCTGCTTTTTTCAGATAGTGGGAACTACTGGGGAGATTCAAAACTCATCCAAGTTCGGCATTAAATGAGACATCACTATCACACCATTGTGGAAGAGGTGGCAGAAAGGATGTGGGTGAGTGTTTTGGGACACCATCTTTTGGATACAAAATGGCAGCTGCACTTACTTGTGACCTCACAGCAGCTGTTGTTATCTGCACATTGTTGGACCCATTAACATGTCATGGAGGATAGAGAAAGGAAAAAAAAAAGATGCCAAAATGGAAGAGGGACTAGTTGGAATGAAGCAGGGGCTTTGAGTGGAGTGGGAATGGGGAAGGAGGGATGAGGGACAGGGGTGGAGGGGATTAGGATCATTGTGTATCTGCTTGGAGATTATCAACGAGAGGCACCTGCTACGATCTTCACTGTACACCTGCCCACTCTTGAGTTCTAAATCAAAAAGCGTAACTCTTCCTTCTCTTTGGATACCAACCCAAATCCTAAACATGCTTTCCCCGACACTCTGGGTTGTATCCCAGCTTCTATGAATACTACTCCTCCCCCACACAGTGGCTATACACACCTCCACTGCTGAGCTTATCTGATTTCTTGGCGCCTAACTCAAAAGGCTTAACTGTCTGTCTTCCCATCATTCATTTCCCTCACCCCAGCAACAGCTGAGATCCATAGCTTGCTGACCCTGTTGTTGGCTTTCTCTGTAACGCTAATAAACTTGTCCTTGAGCTTCCTTGGGAGTCCAATTAGGCATGAGAAATGATCAATTATTTTAGATACTTGCTTGTGACGTGTGAGCCAAATAGGCTTATCAGTGTAGAAATAAATATGTTGTTTAGCAGACAGAAGAGGCGCTGAATCTATTTTTCCCTTGTGAGCAGTTGTGAATTTGTGTTGGCTTCTGATGCCTTGGTGAGAGGAAAAAGCTTACCAGCCACAATACATCCATTCAGGCCAATCATAAGCGCAGCACTGTGGTATAAGGGCAGAGTGGTGTAGAAGATATCATCTGCCCTGAGCCCGGTTGTTAAAGTAAGGCCAGTTGCATACCATAGGCGTTGATGGGTGATGGTTGCAGCTTTTGGGAGACCTTTGCAAAGACACAAGAGAAAAAAAATCAGTAATCCAAGATTGGCCATTCATAATCTGAGAGACATCTGGCTTTATCAATCCTGTGCTAAGAGAATTGCATGGGGTGGGGCATGAGCAGCTCAACCAGGAGCCAGTAGTTTTTTTGTAAAGTGTTTAGAGAGAGAGAGTTAATACTTTAGACTTTGTAGGGTCATATGATCATTCTTGCACTGACCTGATTCTGATATTGTGCTGAAAGTGGCTTATACATACATAAAGGATTGAGTGTGATGCTGTTCCAATAAAACTTTCTTTATGGAAACATGTGAAAGTTGGATTTGGCCCTCAGGTCATAGCTTGCTGAGTCTTGAGTTAGGCAGCTGGGATAGCAGTAATCTGAAGAGACTGAGTTAGGACTTTGGGCTCAATACTTTACAAGGCATTTTTAAAATTTTAATTTCATTTTCATCAGACATAAGTGATAAATAGGATTACATTCTTCAATCCACAGATGACCAGAAAGCTAAGATTAAGAGCCTGAATCCTTCATCCAACCAATCACTTTTTTTGGTAACTATTTTTATTAATTTCTTATGTGCTATTCTAGAGCTTCTTCATACAAATGTGAGCAAAAACGAACATTTGCTCATATGTGCTTGGCATTTTCATTGCAAACATGAACTCTCCTTTTTTTCTTCCACTTGAGTTTCTTGGAGATCTGTCCACGTTTGTACCGATTTCTCACTCATTTCTTATTTCTTATTTCTCAGCTGCCTCATATTTGCTGTATGAATTTATGATCTATTTACATTCTTTTGCTTATTTCAAAAGATACTTTGGTGACTAACCCTGTTTACATGGCAACTAACGCTATGAATGATGGTACAGTCCAAAATACATGTCTTTGTAATTGGAATACATAAATAGCACATTGCCAGTTTTGAGGGTGGTCCTCCTGCATTCTTCCATCAGCAAAGATGACAGTGCTCATTTCTTCATAGCCTCGCCAAAATATGCTTTCAAACACTGGGATTTTTGCAAAAAATAAGTTATCTCTATTTTAGTACACTAGACTAAATGCATCTAAATTTTCTTTAATACGTATGTGTGCACATGTGCATGTATGTGCATATGCATACAAATGCACATGAGCTTGTATGTGGAGGCAGGAGGAAAACCCTGGCTGTCATCCTTAGGAGCACCACACTGGCCTGGAGCTCTAATTAGAATAGACTAGCTGGCCAGTGAGCCCCAAGGATCCTCCTGCCCCTTCCTCTCTAGCACTGGGATTCCAGGCCTGTGATCCACTGTGCCTGGCATTTTTATATAGGTTCTAGGGATCAAATACAGGCCCTCATGTTTGCCAGGTAAATAGTTTACTGACTGAGCTATCTCCTCAGTCTTTTCATTTTCTTAACCACAATTGACATAAACTTTTCTTTAGAGGCTTTCGATTGAAACTATGCTTATGTTGTTTCTCATGGAAGATCTACTTAGTTGATGAGGGCAGGAAGTCCCTGTTAAGAGGCCTGGTTCAAGTTTAAGACCTGAGTGGGTTAGTATGTTTTCTGAAGAAGGCAGATCTCTGAAGACTCAGACAGACAGACAGTACCTTAGCCAGGTATTGTGGATAACAATAATTTGTTACATAGTCAGCAAACGATCATTAATATAAACACAATTCAACATTCGTTTCCTCTGTCAGTGGTCCAGGGCACTGTATTAATATTATTGCTTAATTTGTAATGTTAATACTAAGAAACAGAAGAAACTATCACCAAATCAATTGTATTCAATAATTCAAAGAAACTTTTGAATAGCAAAAGCTCTAAATTGTATCTTTTAAAAAGAAATATCCATCTTTGTTGAAGTACTTTCTGAACTTTCCTAATGTAAGATTTTATATTAGTGAATAAGTAAGAATATTTGGTAACAATTACATAGTTTAGGGCTAATAATTTCCTTTGAGAAACAGGAAAAACATTTTGTTTCTCGAGTATTTAACTCAATTCTCTTAAATTAATTTTCACAATAGTAACATGCAAATATTTTATTCCCAGATAAATAAAAAGTAAAATAAAAATTAATCCTATTGTTTTCCAATTAACTACAAATGCTGCATTATGAGATTCCTACAAGATTGTTTTGTATTTTCCCCTGAAAAATCAGTTTTCTATTTTCTTGCCAAAACAGACACTTTGAAGAAGCCCCAGATTTTTTTCTATTTAGCACCAGGATAAGAACTCCCTACCACTCATCAAAAGCTCATTTTTCCTCAATTAAAATCAAAGTTTGCAATTAATTTTACCACCCTATCAAGAAATAAAGATAAAAATAAAAATAAAAAAGAAATAAAGATACAGCTCATATATCAAGGTGCTGTCTGTGCAGAGCAAGCATAAATTGGTTATTTATGTCATCCACCTTTTTGTTGGTTGGCATGGCAACATACAACTTCTGACAAATAAAAAAAAGTTACAGATATTATGCTTTAGGCACAGGTTGTACTCTGCCATCCCAAGATTTTTGCCATGGTTTATAATGCCCACAGATTGAAAAGAAACCTTGAAATGTGTGCTGGAGGTTTGACCACATTAGATTAAATTTGGTTGGATTTTCTCATTTATTTAAAGGAAATAGTCAACAAAAGTGGCGGTGTGAAGGGAAGCACCAAGCCAGCATCTTGCAGATCTTCCAGCACAAGCTCCTGGATGGGGATCTGCCGCCCCTGGACCTTGTAGGTGCTGCTCATTGTGGGTGAGGCTGAACATCATCAAGATCCTTTGGATTATGTCCAAGGATTTCTTTTAAAAGCAAAGGGTACTTGACAGGCGACTTCAAGGGATATCTAGGAAACTCCAGAGACCTAGGTTTCGACACTGCTGGAGGAAGTCTTGGTCTCTTGGGCTTTGCCCACCAGCTGGTTCCTACTGTAACCTTTGCAGGCATTCAAGCCTGGTAACCAGTTCCCAAGAATGTGACAATCTGTTCCACTGTTCCGTCAGGCTTCGTTGCTTCTCCTGTTCTTGCCAACAAATCTTCATGCCAGAGGTATGGAAGCATCCAGATCACCAAATGTTTGTGTGAGTTCCTCTTCTGACATGATAGACAACTTTAACACGGACTCATGGTAGGCCTTTCTTGTAAGTCTGAGATCCTCAATTGAATCCTGTCCACCTGGAGACATTACATAAATTGCCTCCTGACGTTTGATTCTCTGGTGGTTAAAGAGTCCTTCATTCTGATGTCTGACATCTCTGACCACAGCACACTGCTTCTTCTTTTGGTGGGTGTTGGGATTACTGACTTCTCGGCAGAGGCTGGAGATCTGTGGTCACCACAGATTTGATGAACTATAGCATTTTAGGCTTTGTAATACATTCATTTTAGATCTACAGTACCAAGTGTTGCATGGAGAAATCATGTCAAAACGTTTATATACGTTCACTCCATAGTTGTCCCCTAGTGTAGCCCGTTAATCATTGTTTTCATATTACATATGGACTCTGGATGTAATAGAATCAAAATGCAGCAAGCATTAGAAAATTCTAACAACCCATTCAGGGCCAGATTTCATCCATTTTCCCAGCTACTTTTATGGTTCTTGGTAAACTTCTCTATCTGTTCTATAGCACCTGGGAGGGGCACGCAAAGCTGGGAGGAAAGCAAACGAGAGCACACACAGTGAAATAAGATCTGTTCTCATGAGCAAAGAGCTTAATCCTCTGAAGTATGAGCTATCTGACAAGTTTTGCCAAAGAAAGCCAACACTTAAAAGCCCAAGCCAACATTTAACTCCTCAAGGACAGGCCATATGTCTTTGAGAATCGCTTTCTTGTTTTTTTTTTTACCTGTGGTTCCAGAAGTATAAATGTATAGGGCAGGTGTAGTAAACGTGACTTCAGACCTCCACGACTCTGGGATTGGATCGGGTGACACTTCATCTATTTTGTCCAGCAGTGTGTCCACCCCATCAGTGTTAGAAGTTCTGCCGATGTAATAGACGGACACGTTGTCTTTCTTCAGGGCTGGCAGCACCTCTTCAACAGCTTCCTGGAGTTCTGAATTTAATGAAAAAATTCAAACAAAGTATATTAGTCTATTAAGCTTCTATTTACTATAATCTTCCCAATACTTTTGAGTACAGTATGAATTTTGCTAGAATGTATGGATATAACAAGTGATGCTTATTATAGTTATCCATTTTTAACATGGAACTTTGCCACATTTGAAAAAATTCACAGGATTCCAATGTCTGAAAGAAGGAAGGTTGAGTTTATTTCTTTATTTATTTGAGAGACAGAGAATGAGAGAATGGACATGCCAGGGTCTCTTGCTGCTGCAAATGAACTCTATATGCATGTGCCACTTTGTAAATCTGGCTTTCTGTGGGATCAAACCGAGGCTGGCAGGCATTGCAAGCAAGTGCTTTTAAGCACTGAGCCATCTTCCCGCCCGAAGGTTGAGTTTTGATGATTTCATAAACACAGCAGGTGGTTGCAGGTAGAAACCTGTACTTGTGGGGGATGGAGCAAGAGGGTGGATGAGTAACAGCGTAGCCAGGACTCTCCCCATAAAGGTTTGATTTTCCAGCTGGGATCCAAACCCCGGACCCAGCCGGACCTAAACCCAAGCCCACCCTCTCCCCAGCTCTGGCACCAGCCCAGACAGGGCTCCCCAGGGGCTCTCTGCTCAGCAGAGGAAAGAAGAGTCGACCCTTCCCCCACTCCAAGCTCCTGCCATTGTCTCCTCTGAGCCTGCGCTGCCTGCTGAGCACCTTTCCCTCACTGGCCCCTTCCCTCCAGCACCCAATCCTCTGGCGCATTTCTCTCCACGACCCCCCCCCCCATACACAGGCAGACACGATCCTTGGGCAACCTGACCTAGCTTGGTTCCAGGGCCGGACCTGAGGCAGATACCTGGGAACCTCAGCAGAGGCCGGTTCAGATGGGTACCTGCCAGGAGGGCACAGGTGGTCTTGGCGAGTACCAGGGATCATGGCCACTGCCAGGTGGGAAGACACTGGGCTCTAGAGTTTGGGGTGCTGGGCCTGTTTCTACTGCAGCATACCAACTGGGGACAGAGGCCTATGTGGTGGCTCTAAGACTAAACAGTCCCATACAGAGGGATCCAGACAGGTAAAGATCTAAGTCTGTCTGGGGACTGAACACCCCAACAGGAAAGACCACTGTTTAAGATCAAACCTGGTGATCATTCCACTGAATAGCACTCCTCAGGGTGCCTGAGTTCCACTCCCCTACCTGGACATGGGCAGAAACCAATGAAAAAACCCCACAGAAATGAAAGAGAGAGCTCCCCAACTCAGGGCCTCTAGTCCCATTATGGAACAGGAAAGTGACAAGGAAGTGGAGACAACAGAAAAATCTGTACTTGTGGCAAGTGCACACAAATGGACATATGGACAAAAGTGAAGAACTGTAAGCATATAATGTACACGCATAACTTATACCTATTTAAAAATAAACCTGAAATGAATTTAACTATTCCTAATATGTACCACAGGATCAGTAATGAAAAAGATTTCCACAGCAGAAAAAAAAATGGAAAGAAGAGAGACATGCTAATTAGCAAAGATAACAGAAACCAAGTTTTCATATGGCATTTTTGGTAACACATTAGTAGCATGGAGTTCCACTAGGAAGGGCTTAGTGATCTAAGAAATAAGCTCTAAATTATTAGCACATCATCCTATGTGGGCAAAAAGGGACTGATTCATTAGAGCAGTAATTACAGGTCACAAAACATATGTTCTTTTTAAAAAAATTTTATTTATTCATTTTCAAGCAGAGAGATACAGAGAAGGAGAGATAGATATAAAGAGAGATAGCACCAGAGCCACCATCTTGTGGGTCTGGCTTATATGGGTCCTGGGGAATTGAACCAGGAGCCTTAGGCACTGGAGGCAAGTGCCTTAACTGCTGAGCCATCTCTCCAGCTCCCACAAAACACATGTTCTTAATGCACAAGATGAAACTGCTTTTAAGCTCAACTTTCTTGAATTGTAATATTTGGAATCAGTATACTGATTCTTAAGAGGAAGGTAACTCAGTACCCAGGGAATTTCCTCAGGGAAGCTATGCCTGACTCATATAGACACTTTGTTTTTCAGATGCTTGTGCATGATGTCACCATCTAAACAGAAAATGTCACTGGGATAGGTAGATTTAAATTTAAAAATTAACCGATTCCTGCTCTTCATAAAAATAATTAAATCGCTGCTAAACCTGATGCCTTGGGGAACCACTTTCAATTAATTAAGCTCTTTCAGTAATCATCTCTCCATCACCAAAAATGGATCTTTCCTGCTGCTTTTGGCCTGTTTATTTTGACCTCCACTCTCATTTCACCCCTGTCCACTGCCACATATTATTACTTTTACTTTATATTTTTTGGGATAATAGTATTTATATCTATTCTGAGCCCATAATTATTTCTTCCCAAGATTGTTGATGAGTTGGCTCTACAAGCTGAAAACCAATCATTATGCCCAATAGGGTGATAACACTATAAAAATTATTCATCGGGCTGGAGAGATGGCTCAGCGGTTAAGGCACTTGCCTCCAGTACCTAAGGCCCTGGGTTAAATTCCCCAGGACCCACATAAGCCAGACCCACAAGGTGGTGGCTCTGGTGCTCTCTCTCTCTCTCTCTCTCTCTCTCTCTCTCTCTCTCTCTCTCTTTGTGTATCTCTGCTTGAAAATGAATAAATAAAATATTAAAAAAATTATTCATCAAAGAGTCAAGGAGCACACTGTAATTGTATTTTCTTTCTGGAATAGCATTTCCCTCCACAATTTCTAGTTGTTATCATTCTTTAATGTATTATTTGCATCAGTTTCACTATGGCCAAACTTCTCAGTGCCACCCTGTTCAGTTTCACACCCCTTGTGACAGAACCCTCCTATCCTGGCGGTTCTCTGCTGGTCTTTCTGTCTATCCACACTGATCAATAAAAAGTCTGAAAAGTTTCCACATGCTCACATTTCATTACCTTGGTCTGGGCTGTTCATCTGCTGCGCATGCCCTCTCACCCTTGGTCACCTGGAAAAGTCCTGCTCCTTCAAGACAGCCTGGTGGCAATTCTGTTCGGTGACCTGTATGTCTCCTACAGAGTTTGCTCTTCCTTTCTCTGGCTCCCACAGGGGTCTGCACTCACTTGTGTCAGGGTATTTAGTAGATAATGTGACATGATTGAACTCTGTTCAACAGTGAGATCTTTGAGATTAAGGAATCATAACTTAATCATTACTATTCTTCCAACACTGGACAAGTGCTCAATCAATGTTTATAACGAGATTTTGCACAAAGGGCTTATTGTGGAAGGGTAGGAACAAGCTAGTGTTGTTTATTTAAGGGATTAAAGTCCTACAATACTTCGAGTTGATTAACCATTAATAAAATAAAATGAAGGAACTGGGCGTGCACACGCCTTTAATCCCAGCACTCGGGAGGCAGAGGCAGGAGGATCGCCATGAGTTTGAGGCCAGCCTGAGATTACATAGTAAATTCCAGGTCAGCCTGGGCTAGAGTGAGACCCTACCTCAAAAAACAAAACAAAACAAAACAACAAATAAATAAAATGAAATGACTTCTGTGATCTTCCTTGATGACGTGTAAGGAACCTCTGCAGCCATTTGATTAGGATCCCTCACTTTGTCAGAGATGGTAGCCATTGCTCCTGTCCAACACAATTTTCCTCTCTCTCCTCTAGGCTATTGATGCAGAGCTCATTTGGTTGTCAACTTGAGGCTCCAGTGGCGTGCTCAGCTTACTGGGACACACTGGAGTAGTCCCTGTCTTCCCTTACGGTAAAGATATTAATCAAAAACTGAGATCTGGGAGCTGGAGAGATGGCTCAGTGGTTAAGGTGCTTGCCTACAAAGCCAAGGTACCTGAGTTCAACTCCCCAGTACCCACATAAAGCTATATGCACAAGGTGGTGCATGTGTATAGAGTTTATTTACAATGGCTAGAGGCCCTGGTGTACCCATTTTCTCTCTCTACCTGCCTCTTTCTTTTTTACTCTCTCTTAAATCAACAAATACATGAATAATTAAATAAAAATACCTGAGATTTGAAATTCTGCATGTGGATGGTGCCTGTCAATGATCTAGTTTCTATTTAATGTATCTCAAGTCTTTAGTAGATATGACTGGACCCACATGACTTGTCTCTCACACATTTTTAAAAAATATTTTATTTATTTATTTGAGAGAGAGAGAGAGAGAGAGAGGCAGACAGAGAGAGAATATGGGCACACCAGGGTCTCCAAGCCACTGCAAATGAACTCCAGACACATGCACCCTCTTGTGCATCTGGCTGTATATGGGCACTGGGGAATGGAACTCTGGTCCTTCTGCATTGCAGGCAAATGCCTTAATCACTAAGCCATCTCTTCAGCCCTCTCTCACACATTTTTGATCTTTGTAATTCTTAGTGTAAAGTGTGCTCACTTAAGCATGGCAATCAACCAGGACATAACAACTCAATTCATTCTATTTGTCACAGGTGGGCTCTCTGGGACTCCGATGCTGGTGGAGAGCTCCCCCTGCGGACACTCTGAACCTGGGACTCACCTCCGTCCATCAGCCAGTCCACAGACTCACACTGAGGGGTGTGGTGTTTAACCCCGGGCTCAGAGGCCCGGGAAGGGTCTCAGCTGAGATGTCCAGTGGCTGAGGAAGGAGTACCTCAGTCCTAAAGGAAGTGACAGGTGGCACATCACAGCGTCTGCCTCACCTGTCATCCTTATGTCCCAAAGCTTTAAATTTGTCACTGGTTGAGAACGTGTGCATGGTAGCTTTACATAAATTAATGTCACAGCGACCCTGTGATGGAGAGACTAGTATCCCTCTCTCTTCAAGTGGAACGTTACACACGAGATGGAAACAGTTATCCTGAGCATCTGGGAGTCCTACTTCTCTGGACTAACCATTCAAGGTGAAGTTTGGTAAAGTGCCTGTTAGAAGAAGCTGGCAAACTGACCTTCTCTGTATTTGTGAGAGTGTGAGATTATCTGTTAATGAGCAATACGGGCAACTTTTTTCCATCCTCTTGATGCAAAGAATTCCAAGCTTTATTAAAAATTTGAGAATGAAAAATAAAATTTACAAAAAGTTGCCTGATCACTTGCTTACAAAGCCTGAAAGCCTGGGTCCGATTCCTCAGTGCCCATATAAAGCCAGATGCACAAAGTGGTGTATTGGGGGGCTGAAGAGATGGCTCAGTGGTTAAGGCCCTGGCCTGAAAAGCCTAACCACCTGGGTTCAGTTCCCCAGAACCAGTGTAAAGCCAGATGTACAAGGTGGCTCCTGCCTCTGGAGTTTGCAGTGGCTGGAAGCTCTGGTGCACCCATTCTCTCTCTCTCTGTCTCTGTCTCTCTCTCTCTCTTTCTGCTTGCAAATAAATAAATAAAATATACTTTAAAAAAGTTGCCTGATAGGTATAAAGTGTAGAGCAGACCCATCAGCTATTAGTTATTATTATTATTATGAGTTATTTCTCCTCAGAGAAAGCAGTGTGCACTTGGGTGATAAAAAAAATCAAGTGATTACAACATACCCATGCAATGTATCTTGTTTAAAAGAAAACGTAAGTAGGATACTGGTTCCCTCCATTCTACCCTGGAAAAAAAATTTTAGGGCGAGAGGGCTCCCTGGTTAGAGACACTTGTCTGCAAGCCAGATGCACAAGGTGGTGCATGTGTCTGGAGTTCCATTAGCAGTGGCGGGAGTCACACTCTCTCTCCTTGCAAACAAATAACAAACATTTATCTATCTATTTATTTATTCCAGGTAGGGTCTCACTCTAGCCCAGACTGACCTGAAACACTCTGTAGTCTCAGGCTGGCCTTGAACTCACCGGACTCCTCCTACCTCTGCCTCCTGAGTGCTGGGATTAAAGGCATGTGCCACTACATCTGGCTTATTTATTTAAATAATGAGAGAGAGAGAGAGAGAGAGAGAGAGAGAGAGAGAGAGAGAGAGAGAGAGAGAGAGAGAGAGAGAGAGAGAGAGAGATGCATGTGCCACTCTGTACATCTGACATTACGTGGGTAATGAGGATTTGAACCCAGGTTGTCAGGCTTTGTAAGCAAGTTCCTTTAGCCACTGAGCCATCTCTCCAGCCCTCCCGTTTTCTTTTGAAAGAAGGGAAATATCTGAATAAACATACCCCTTCCTGGAAAGCAGGGAGAGTGAGTAGGTGGGCCACTGGGTGCCACTGTCTAAATCAGCAGCTCCTCAATAGGAAGATATTCACTCCAGTGGCTTGTTCTGCCATTAGCTTGCTTTGTTCAGTGACTGATTTAGAGAAAACACCCCAGAAATGTCCACCAGTAAAGACATGGAAAGGAGGTAGTGAAAGGAAATAAGTTCTGACAAAGGTATGAAGATGAATGTGAAAAAAATTGTTAGGTAGTCAATTTAAGAATGAAAGTATATCTTTTTTCTTCATTCAGAAAAATCACTGAAATACCAAGTTGTACTAGTATAGCCTGTGGTTCAGAAAATGCAAAAAGTTTAAAAAATGCCATTAGTAACTGTGATTTTTGCCTCTCGAATGGTGCTACTTTGGAGGGAGAGTCCCCAATAAGCTAATGTCTGCGTTGCAACATGCTGCGTATTAGAATTCTCTTCCAACAGAGACATACACATTCCCTCCCTTTTCGCCCTACACAAAACAAATGACCTGAGGTAAAAGACGACACAAAAAATGTTCACTTGAGGGCTGGAGAGATGACTTGGTGGTTAAGGCACCTGCCTCCAGTGCCTAAGGCCCCGGGTTCAACTCCCCAGGACCCACATAAGCCAGACCCACAAGGTGTGGCCCTGGTGCTTGTTCTCTCTCTCTCTCTCTCTCTTTCTCTCTCTCTCTCTCTCCTTGAAAATGAATAAATAAAATATATTTAAAAAAAGTTCACTTGAGGTTAAAAATTCTAGCAGGAGTAAGGAGAAATTTAACAGTGGAATACATATTTATGCAGTAAAACAATCTACTTGATATTCTTTTTCATTTCCCTCAAAGTTCTTGCTCATAGTAACTCTTATTTTCTAACTAGCCCTTGAATTAAGAATAATTCTTCGAGGGCTGGAGAGATGGCTCAGCGGTTAAGGCACTTGTCTCCAGTGCCTAAGGCCCCAGGTTCAATTCTCCAGTACCAACATATGCCAGACCCACAAGGTGGTGGCCCTGGTGCCCTCTCTCTCTCTCTCTCTCTCTCTCTCTCTCTCTGTATCTTTCTGCTTGAAAATGAATAAATAAAATATTTAAAAAAAGGAATAATTCTTCCCATGAAGTTATCAGGTAATCGTAGGCTTGATATAATTGCTAGTATTTGCTACCTGCATTAGCGACTTTTCTCATTGCTGTGACAAATATCCGGCTTATTTCAGCTTAACGTACAAGAAGACATAGCTCATCACGCTGAGGAAGGCCTAGCACCAGAAGCATGAAGCCACTGCTCACACCACAGTCCCAGTCAGGAAGCAGACAGAGGTGAGTGCTGCTCCTCAGCCAGCTCCTTCCTTTGTGTGCAGTGCAGAACCCCAGCCCATGGAATGGTGCCACCCATATTTAGGGTGGGCCTCTTAAATATTTATTTATTTGCATGTGTGTGTATGTGTGGGGGGAGGGTGCCAGCTTCTCTCGCCACAGCAGACAAATGCCAAATGCTTGTGCCACTTTTTGCATTTGGATTTATATGGGTAGTGGGAGATCGAACCCAGCCTGGCAAACTCTGCAAGCAAGTGCCTTTAACTGCTGAGCCATTCTCCAGTCCCATAGCACGGAGCTTTCCACCTCAATTAAATTAATCAAGAAAATCCCCCACAGACATGCCCAGAGATTTGTTTCCATGGTGATTCTAAATCCTTTCAAGGTGAAACTCACAGCATTTGTAAGCAATTATGTTTCCTGTCTAGCAAGACTCTATCTTCCTATTTCTCAGTTGGTGGGAAGTTCCTTTTCAAATAATGGACATTAATTGTCCAGCATAATCACTGTGATTATTGGATTGTCATTGGACAGAGCTCTCCATCCTTCTATTCCTGTGTGGTCCAAGTCCTGTCCTCATTACCTGCTTCCTGTCTGCACTAAGACTCAGAGACAGCATCTCTCTGAATATGGTCCAGAGGGGCTGGGCAGAGTGTCTTGCCAGAAGGACTTTGGGGAGGACAGGTATCTGGAAGGGGGAGGCTCAGCTGGGAGAGATGAAATGGATTTTCTGGGCTGGAGAGATGGCTCAGTGGCTAAAGGCATTTGCTTGAAATGGCTTTTCTAACATCAGCAAGTATTTGTTCTATCACTTTTCATGCCCTCATGCTCAACTCAGTGATTCTTAAGATGCTGAAAGAAAACCTGTTACAATCCACCAACTGAATTTAAAAAATGTCAGTTCAATGAATGTTAAATGGCCACTTCTGAACTCAGTATCACTAGGGCCTTCCCTATTCACAAACATACAAGCGATCTCAGCCTTTGAGACAAAGGTGCCTTCAAAGCTGATCATGAGGGAGGGGTCTATCCTCAATGGCTTCATGACTGTCATGCAACAGTGTATTTTCACTAACACTTGTTCATGTCTTTTTGAGAACAGCCACGGTGACCTGTATGAAGTCATCCCTCACCGTGGGTGTGATTTTCATTTCCTAGCGACCAGTTGCCCAACACTCTCCGTATAGGTCTTGGCCACTTTGTGTTTCATTCTGAGAAATACATATTCAGATTCTTTGCCTATGGTTTAAAAATAATTTTTATTTAATATATGCACACAACGCAACTTATTCTTATTCCCATCGCGTTAGACTCTTTTGTGCCATCTCTCCCGTCTCTTTCCACTTAGGGCCTTCCTCAGCAGGGATCTGGTCATTACTGTGGGGTCATGAATGCACCAGTCTATTATTGTGGGGAGGACAATGCTTCACCCAACACCACTTTTATAATGGATTTCTACCGTTCAAGAATTTTCAGTGATGAAATACTTTGAAAGCTATTGGAAGCATTTTGCTTTCATCACATTGTTTAAAAGATGTGCACTTTTTTTTCCAGCTTGCAAAACCTGGTGAAAGGCAATCTGGATCAGTCTATATCTCTCTGGCTCTCAGGCTTGGAATAGAGCATCTTTAATTGATCTTACAACCTTGTGTGGTAAGTCACTGTTCCATGGGAGCCATGCATAGTTAAATTGAGCCAGGCAATGCAGACCTGATGATGTACAGGAGACCTGGGCTATCTTTCCAGTAGAAAAGCTAGTTTAGCAATGATCTTAAAGCTAGAAGAAATGGCAACAGAGCAAATATAATATTTCAGACCTTTCTGGGTGTTTGTGAAAATATGCTTTCCTGTGTTACCCATGTTTGAGAAGTGTGAAACAAACACGACTGGCCCATTAAGTTGGCTTTTATCAACTAGAACACTGAGAGGCTCATAGAGTTAAAATAATATCCATGTGATTTCTGTGCTTATACCCTGCACAGTAGAATTGGAGAATTCTACTGAAATATACTATAGAGACAAAATCATATTCTCTGAGAGATGACTCAGGGACATGTTTTTGGGTTTGATTTTCTGTACATACAGTGAATTCAGAACAAAATAGTGGGGACTGACATTTTTTTGTAGGTCAGAGCCCTGTTAAGTCTTAAGAGTCTCCAAAAACTTAAAATGACTGCGTCAGTCCTCATGATACATGCTCCTATGTCTGTCCTTTACACAAGTGTATTTTCATACAATGAGTTCATGAGCTTTCACTAGCGAACAAGTCTTATGGCTTAAACTCATTGCAGAGTTGCATTCACCTTTATGTACCAGGTTCGGATGGCTGATAGAATAAACAGTGCCCTGGAAGTAACACTGGGTATATCCTCAGCTTTCTGTTGCTGACAATCCACATGGTCTTGGGTTATTAGTATATTCCTTCTGGGACTTCCTTTGTTCATTTATAAGACAAGAGGAAACTAGACTGATTCTCCATGGTGAAAGTATTTACTTGCAAAGCCTACAAACCTGGATCTAACTTCCTCTCACCCATGCACATCTAGGTGCAAAAAAAAAGGTGACGCATGTGTCTGGCACTGGTATTTGCAGTGACAAGAGTCCCTGGTGTACCCCCTACCACAAGCAAATAAATAAACTAAATAAATAGATGAATAAATACTATTCCTTAGATCATTTGTTTCAATTCATCTAGGGCCTAGGTGAGGATTTGTTGGGGCACTACCATAATCCTACCAAATCAAAAATTTTGGAATAGGATTCAGGAATCTGTTTTTTGAAAAATGATGATTTTTTTTGTACTCATGAAAGGACACTGGGATCACAATGCCTCTAAGGTACTTTCCAACACCCCCCCCCCCCAAAGTCTAAGATTCAACAAAGTCTAAGAACACTTTTCCGCTTGGATGCACTCCTTACTATGTGACTTTGGACTTTGTGTTCCTCCCTCTGTAGTAGCTGTTCTAGGTGAGGGGACATCATGTACAAAGGTGCCCTAGTGATTTGGAAAAAGTGAATGTTTTTCAACTGTGTAACCTCTCCAAAGGTTAGTTTGTACATTTTCGCACGGGCATATTTGTTAAACATGCAACTTTGGACTCTTGTTTTGCTCACAGTAATCGTTTTAGGTCAGAGGGTAATTCTGTTTCCTGGGATGTCAGTATGACCTTGAAAGATTAACTTAATGTCAGAGAGAGCCTTAGGTTCACTGGCATGCCTAGTTTAAGCTTGATTTGAATATAAGAGTTCCAAAATCCAATATTTTTTGAGTGTGAACTTGATGCCATAAGTGGAAAATTCCACACCATGCACAGAATTATCAGACATGTTGTATAAAATTACCGTTATGCATATAAGGTGGATATGAAGCATATAGTTTGTATTTAGGCTTGAATTCCATTCCCAAGATATCTCATTACATATATGTAAAATACTCTAAAACCTAAAAAGACATACTTAAATCTAATACTTCTACCCCATGCATTTCAGATGAGGGATAATCCACGTGTATGTAATTGTGTTTCTACTTTATTACGGAACTGAGTTCAACTGCAGTCATTTAACCTGGAGTTTCTTTGTGAATTAAACTTTAAGCCTTTGAAAATCCCTCCAAGGAAGCCCGAGATTACTAATGAGGAAACAGTGTTTAAGTGCTTCCTGAAGTGGTGTTAATAACTTCTTTCTAAGAAAGTTGGTTCAATGACAGGCTTAATAAGAGTCATCAGGGCTGGGGAGATGGCTCAGTAGGATGAATGCTTGCAATGCAATCGTGAGAACCTGAGTTTGGATACTCAGAATCTATGTAAAAAGCCAGATGCTGTGGCAATGGTCTGCAATCTTAGTTTGCCTATGGTAAGAAGGAGTCAGAGATAGGAGAATAGCCTCAAAGCTCGCATGCCAGCCAGCTAGTCTGGCAAATATGGAGGTGCATGAGAGGGAGGTGAGGAGCAACACTACACTGAAGTTGTCTTCTGACCTCCATCTTCCAGTTATGCGAAGATGTCTTTTGTCAGGCAATTAGAAATTGATGGAACTTTCTTGAAAGGAACACACACTTCAAGTAATTGGCTTCTAACATCACAATATTCTTTTAAGCTTTTATGTAAAGTCTCTATATTTTGTAACACACACACATATATACAGGTTTGTAAATTTCATGGTTTCTTACAAGTTAATGGACATTTTGTCTTTCTGCACCTGTTTCCTGTACGGTGAGACAAAAGGTACTTGATCCCTTGCAGCTCTTTACATATGAGTGGACAGCATGCTGTAGCAAAGCACATGGGATTTGTACACTGGATAGATCTAGGTTGAAATTTTAAGCCTCACTTTCCTCAATTGTATAATGGAGGATGATTTGTAATCCTTCAGAGTGATAGAAGCCCACCAGAGGGCTTGGCACAGACAGACATTCCAAAAAGGTGGGGTTTCTTGACTCTGGCAGCCTCTATCCTGTCGCTCATTTCTTTTAGCCTACATTTGCTTAGTTTACTCTCCCTTGACTGCCAGAAGCAAGCCCTGGTCCATAATACAGATGGGAGGAGAAACCCATCAGCCCTGCGGCTAACGGGTTCCCTTTCTTCCTGGCTTAGGTACCACGACTTCAGTATGAAGTTTTATCTCAAGGTCTGGTTGAAATGTGGCAAAGACAACCACACAAATGAAAAAAAAAATCACATTATAGACGCAATGGGGACACCTAAGAGCTCTGGAGCGGATCCCCTAAGTCTTCTCCTGGCACATCAAGTAAAGTCAACTTTTCTCTTGCAGTGAGAATCCAGACATGCTAAGGGGAAGCGCCTCTTCCATGATCACGCAGCCCTCAAGCCGCAGAGGTGAAAACTCCTTTTGAAGCCATGGGAGTTCACATTTAAGACCCTCTGCATGTTAATATAGACCTAAGGACTGGTTAAGAGAGTGGACAGCGCTGGTTAATCTTCTAGAGTGGGCATGAGGCATCACTTGTCTGGGGCTTCGTGGTCTCGATAAAGACCCACAGTAACCCCTCCCTAGCTTCTGTGAAAATTGAAGCATATACAGGGTTCCCTCAGTATACTCGCTTTTAGCATCTGCTGACTTAACCATCCCCCAAGAGAAATATTGGGGGTGGGGGCATTGCCTCTGTGCTGAACATGTACACACTGATTTTCTCGCCCTCTTCCCTAAACAACACCATGTGAGAACCAGTAATCTGCGCTTAACATTGTCTTGACTGTTGTTATATGTAACCTGAGACGATTTAAAGTGTATGGCAGGATCTGTTTAGGTTCTATGTAAAAAACGACATCATTTGTTTTGGGGGACTTGAGGATCCCGGGGGTTTTGCTGCCCGAAGCTATCCCCACCCCACCCCCACCCCATCTCACCCTGGAGGGCTGTGGACACAAGGTCTCACAACAGGTGGTTCTCACTTTCAATCCGAACTTCTCTTTCACCCCCACCCCTGACATCGCTCTGCAGTTCTTTTGGCTCAGGTGGGTCCCCAAGGCAGGGCCAGCGATCCGCAGCTCACCTGGGGAGACCAGCAACACCTTCGCCCCGCTGCACTGGAAGCAATGCAGCAGAGACTTGGCGCGGATGTTGTAGTTGAGGCAGGCCATGGGACAGCCGACTTTGAGCAGCCCCAGCCAGAGCCACACGTAGGCCGGCTCATTGCCCAGGAAGATGGCCACGCAGTCTCCCTGTCTCAGGCCGAGGTGGTCGTGCAGCATTCGCGCCACCTGGTTGCTGCGCCGGTCTACCTGGGCGTAGGTGAGCGTGTCGTCGCGGTAGAGCAGGAAAGGCTTGTGCGGAGTGTGGCGCGCCCTCTCCAAGAAGGTCCCCAGGATGGTGCGCACGGGCCGCCGCTGCCGGTAGCTGCGCACCCGCCGGGCTAAGCCGGCCACCTGCAGGAAGTAGCGCAGGTCCTGGAACAGGTAGGGACAGCAGAAGTTGAGCAGCAGCGGCAGGAGCAGCAGCCCCGCCAGGACCGTGTAGACGATCGGCAGCATGACGGCGGCGGGGACCCCTGTCCCCGCGAGGGCAGAGGGTGCGCTCCGGGCGTGCAGCGCGGCGGCGGGGAGGACGCTGCGCGGAGAGACGGGCTGCGGCTTGGCGACCTCGGAGCGCGACCTGGGCGGCAGCGCACCGCACCCGCAGGCTCGCTCGCTGGCAGGTGGAGTCACTGCGGGCCACCAGGGGCTCCGATGGCACCGGCCCGATGAGCCCGCCCACTCGTGGGCGCAGCCACGCACGCTCGCGGACCGCCCCCCGCAGCCCTCCCGGGATGGGCAGGTGCTTCTGGGGTTCGCTGGGGGATGGAGGTGTCTCTGCCAGCACTCTTGGCTGATGTAGGGGATGGAGATGAGGTCTTTGTCGCTCAGAGCCACAGGTTCCAAATGGTGATAAGAGGTCACATCGTGGATGCTGAAAAGATGAAGGGCGATAGTGCAGGCGACGGGCGATGGCTCCTCTTACCACTAAGAGAGCGTCTTTGGAGATGGCTCACTGTGATTGCCAACGGAGTAACCTTGTAAATGACAGACAACTCCGTTAACAGCGGGCACCAGGTGTCACTGTCACACCCAAGTCCCACCTCTCCTTCCTGGTCCCAAAGGCTTTCCACCCGATCTCTCCTTGTTTCTCCTATCTGCTTCTCTGCCCAACCTAGGCCTGGCTGCCAGGCGTTCTCCTGGGGGTGGTGGTGGGGCTTCATGTTGGAACAAAAGCACCAGGATGGTCTCACCCAGCTCTTCCAGGGCCCTGCCACCCCTGCAGGCTCCTGCCGGCCCTCCCCTTCCCCTTCCACACATTGGGAGCTCTGGCATATTGCTACACACATGGCCCTGTGCAATCAAGCTCTGAAGTAGTAGGCTGACTTGTTTAGATATTTTGTTTAGATATTTTATTCCGCTCAGCGATTCCCTCCTTCCCCCACCAAAGTGCACTGTGTAGTAATAAGCCCATTTTCACATTGGACACCTTACTAATCCACTGTCATTGTATGTACCTCACAGCAAATTAAATAAACGCCATTGTTATTTCTTAAAAGCTATTTCTTTCAGAAGTGTGACTTTTCTATTAATTTCCCTTAGTACTCCTTCTAATACTCACTGCTTGATACAAAGTAGGATCAGGAACTAAGTCTTGTTTTACTGTCACGACCATCTCCTGTCTTGTGTTCACCCATCTCATTCTTATAAGATAACCCCAGGTAATGAGTGCATGAACTTCCCAGACACTCTGTGAGAGGCTTCCCAGGATTCTAGCTTTGGACCCTCACAGTTTTTATAGGAAGATGACATTTATTTTTGGAAGATGACATTCTAATGTTCATTAAAGGAGGGAAGTTGAGAGAGGTAAATTAAGACAGCTATGGATGCATAAGGTTTGAATCTGGCATCTGGTCCTAGTTGTGTAATATGTATGTTGGAAATCTTTACTCAGTGAGTTCAATTTTGAAGTTGACTTTACCTTGTGCCGTAATACCTAGTTAATAGTTGTTTTCATCTGTTTACATTGTTATAACAAAATACCATACATGGGGCTGGAGAGATGGCTCAGTGGTTAAGGTGCTTGCCAGCCAAGCCTAACGACCTGGGTTCAATTCCCCAGTCTCTTTGTACTATGAGCCATGGTGTTAGGTCGTCCTATTCTCTAGGTTTCTGTCATATCTACAGATGTGTCCTCTTTATTTACACGATGAAAAAAAAATCTTTTATTAACCTTCTCCCCCCTTCCCCCCCTAATTTGCCCAAGCAACCTTTTCCCTGGCCCTTTCTTCTCACTGCTGGTCCAGCTATCATCATTGAACGGTTGCATCAGTTCCTTGGGGATAACTTGGGAGCCCTCATCCTCCCTGAGGAGAAGGCACTTGTGTTAATCACAGTAGGGGTCCTGTCGGAACCATTTGGGTGTGTCCTTCTTTCCTTAAATAATTACTCTCCATCCAGTGCTAGGTAATCACAAAGCCCTCCTCTCCCTTCTCCATCACGTGGGCCATGTGCATCGGCAATCTTTCAGTTGAAAGAGAAAGAACAGACGAGATGGGGCGCTGTTCAGGGTGGTATGGCCCTAGACAAGCGGAAGAGGGGGTGGAAAGATAGTAAGAGCCATGGTGGGAGAGATTACCCAGAGACATTACCCCCCTCAGCTACAACACATAAAGGGGGGGCACCTGCCTGTCTTCAGTGCTATTCATAATCCCTTTGCACATGGATTGATCCATGTGCCCACCGAGGAGGATACCCAGTGAATTGGGGACAGGGAGGAGGGAAATGGGAATATCAACACAATATTTGCTTATTCAATGTATCTAATTTTGGACAATAAAGATAAAAAAAAGAAAGTGAAAGAAAACAAGACACCAAGTGACTAAAGCAGAGACAGGAATTAAGCAGGAACCAGAAAATAGGAATCACTAATCACATGGGCTTCAAATGAACCTTGTGTGTGGCATAAATTCTGGACCTATTTTCTCTCTTTGTTTCTACTCTTCACTTTCTCTGTGCTCATTCAGGCTATCCCCTCGTGGTCCAAGGATGATTGCCTGTTTGTGTTTCCTGGATCAATGTCAGAAAAATACAAAAATCTTTTCCTTAGAAGTCTTGATCAGAAAAAAAAAATCATGACTGGATTTTATGCCCATCCTGAACAAATCTCTGTGGGGCTTGGGAAAAAGAAATACTGATTGCTTGAAGTGATTCAGGGCTCACCCTGGTCACGGCGCTATAGGTATTTCATTTCTTCTTTGACCATTTGATGGAAAATATCAATGCATTATTAAAACAGGGGAAGGAGGCAAATTAGAAGAAACGAATTTGAAGAGGCAATTGGCGTCTTCAATTAGCAAATGTTGTGTAATATGTATGTTGGAAATCTTTACTCAGTGAGTTCAATTTTGAAGTTGACTTTACCTTGTGCCGTAATACCTAGTTAATAGTTGTTTTCATCTGTTTATATTGTTATAACAAAATATCATACATGGGGCTGGAGAGATTGCTCAGTGGTTAAGGTGCTTGCCAGCCAAGCCTAACGACCTGGGTTCAATTCCCCAGTACCCATGTAAGCCAGATGCATAAAATGGCACATGCATCTGGAGTTCGATTTTAGTGACTAGAGTCTCTCTCACTCTCTCTTTGTGCCTGTGTATCTCTCTGCTTGCAAATAAATAAAATATTAAAAAATACCATATATGTATAGTTTATCAACAGCAGAAATTATTTCTTATAGTTTTGGATGCTGGAAAGTCCAAGATCAGTGTCTGGTGAGGGCTTTTTTTCCCCTTTTTTTCTCATAAATGGTACCTTGTAGCTGGAAGGGGCAAATGAACTTCTTTGAACCTGTTCTATTAGGACACTAACCCCACAGAGGGAGGCTCTGTCCCAAATCACCTCCCCATAGGCATCACTCCCTAATACTATCACTGTAAGAGTTGTAATTAGAATTTAGATATAATTTTGGGGAGGCATAGACATTTAAACCATAGCAATAGTCTGCTTAGTTATGTTTAACAGCTCTTTATTGTTTTCCATCCTCTTCTATTTAGGGCATTTAGAGACAGTTGTTAGTAATGTTTACAGCACTCGAATAACCCTGGGCTGGAGCGGACTGGACACCCGGCTTCTACTTGGCTCCCTTGAAATATGGTCCGTGTCTCAGTACACTGAAGACCTACCTGTTCTTGGCATCTTTGTTGGGATGTTCTTGTCTACACCATGTCATTCATTTTAGTTTTGCTCTTTTGAATTTTAACTTTTATTTAATGCACGTAACAAATAGTGAGTTTATATTATGTATCAGTTACTTTCTCATTGCCGTGAACAAATATCAGAACAGAAGGAACTTATGGGGGAAAAGGAGTTTAATTTGGTTTGTAGTTTCAGAGGGTAGCGTCCATCATGATGGGGAAGGCATGTCACCAGTGCAAAGTCAGCTTGTCTTATGGGCAGGCAGGAAAGCAGAGGGTAGACAGCAAATGGGGCTGGGTTATAACACTTCAAGGCCCACCCCCAGTGGCCCACTTCCATCAGCAAGGCTCTACCCCCTAAAGGTTCCACAACCTTTCCAAATAGCACCATTTTACTGTGGATAAGGAATTCAAATATGTGAGTGTATGGAGGTCATTTCACACTCAAAGCATCACATACTATAAACAAAATGTGATCAGGTAATAAGCATTTCAAAGCTTAATGCAAATGGTTCCTTTCAGAAGCATGATGCTTAGCAAGTTTAGTCCATGTACCAATAAGAATGCCCTGCACATTCCTCTTTCCGCAGCTTTGTTCTCACCTCTTTACACCCTGGACTCTTTGCTCTTCTAAATGTGACTTTCCTTCCAGAGTTCTTAGAGTCCTGGATTTTTGAACCCAGTAGCATTTCAAAGTAAATTTTGGAACTCAAAATAAGATAATAGCTTCACATTTTTTTCAATTAAGCCCTCATATCCAATAGTGTATCTTAATTATTATTTAATAAACATGACTTTTTAGCACACAAAAGAAAATATATCTGAACTATACATTTAAAATGGGTTACTTTTATGTTATGTGTATTTCCACATAATTTATAGTTGTTTATTATAGGCCATTGCCAAGGCTCCTGGTTGCCCACCAGAATGAGGTGGTAAGACCCTATTGCTGAAGACCACACATGCTTGGGCTGCAGGTCACTGAGAAATCAAGCTGGAGCTGAGCTGGAAACCTCCTCCCTTTTAACCAGCTGGCAGAAAGCTGATAAAAGCTATGGCTGCATGCAGCCCTATGGGAGAGAGATGCCATCAATGGTGGTGAACAGCAGTGGATGTTGCAAGCCTTAAGACAGGCCAGCCAGGCCAAATGTGCCAACTGGGGCAATAGTGGCACGTCTATTGTGGGGGAAACCAACTGCTCTCAAATTAGACTGGTGGCCCACTCCATGGAAGAGAATACATTCCTGGTTCTGAAAACCTAGTCAAAACTCCATAGTGGGGGAGGTCATGAGTCCTAGGGGAGTAACACTGGTTGTTGTCTGGCTAAATGCATATATTATGCCCACCAAACTGCCTTATAAGCACTTTTTAAAAACGAGCATACCCATATAATAATGCTGTTCTCACTTTAGGCTTGAGACGCTTCTCTTTTTCAGATGGCGGTGACCACTGGGATGACTCAAAAGACACCATAGTGCTGAGAAGAAATGACAGTGGTGTGTTCAGTACTGGGACATCTCTATCACACTTCCAGAGGCTCAGCATCTATTGCAGAAGAGGTGGCAGAAAGACTGTAAGAGCCAAAGGAAGGGGAGGACTGCCTACAACGCAAACTTCCAGACACAAAATGGCCTTGATGTTCATGTCCTCGCAGAGCCTGATAAGATCTACTCATAATGGCAGGAAAAGATGATGACACTGAAACAAAACAGTGATGAATTGAGAGGGGGAAGAGATATGAGGGAGGGTGGGCAGGGAATCATGATCCTTTATGGTCTATAATTATGGAAGCTATTAATAAAAAGTAAAAAAATAAAATTAAAAAATGAATTAATGAGCAAAATATTATAGTTTTTTAAGAGAAAGGATGAAGATTACACAAATTTATAAAAAAGAAGCCAGGCGCAGTGTTTGTGAACCCAGCTACTCAGGAGGCTGAGGCAGGAATATTGAGAGTTCAAGCCTGTCTGGGTAGCATAGTGAAACCTCACCTAAAAATAAGAATATTTTTGAAGGTGAAATAAACCACATTTGTTTGGTTTACCATACATTTAGAAAAGATAGAAATTGTTACTCTACAGATTTGTCCATTCTGAAGTATACATCCAACAGTAAAATGTGACACAAAGCCAAATATTGGGCTTTAGTATAAATCGAGATTGTGCCTGTGCTGAGATCTCACACATGATTCTCCATCCTTACCTCCTTAGTGAGCCTTCCTAATCCCGCCTCTCCCCTTCTCTGACATCCATTGAGCTCACTTTCTTCAAGTATGTAATCCCTTAAAGATCACTGCCTCCTAGACCCACTTTTTCTTTACCTTATTTTATTTTATTTTACCTTCTTTTTATTTTTTGCAAGGGGGGAGAGACAGAAAGAGAGAGAGAAAGAAAGAAAGAGAGAGAGAGAGAGAGAGAGAGAGAGAGAGAGAGAGAGAGAGAGAGAGAGAGAGAGAGAGAAGAGACAGACAGAATGGGTGCGCCAGGATCCCCAGCTGTTGAAAACACACTCCATACACATGAGCCACTTTGTGCATCTGGCTTTTGCATCTGGCTTTATGTGGGTACTGGGGAATTGAACCAGGGTCATTAGACTTCGTAGGCAAGTACCTTAACCACTGAGCCATCTTTCCAGCCCTCCTTTACCTTCTATCAGAGTGCTAGAATACATCTAATGCCCAACATCCTCCATCCTATTCTAAGGTTTCTGAGAGATGGATTTCCATGTGCACAGTGACACCTTCTAACAGTGGCCAGAATTTCCTGCTCTTTTGTTCCTGCCTCTGCTGTTTGAGCAAAGGCCTCCAATGAGTTCCAGGCCTTTCTTTCTCCTTTCAAAGCCTCTAATCCCAACCTCAAATGTTCTTCTGAAGCAGGTCTTTCCTCCTGCATCACAGAGGCAAAGAAACCCACTGTTTCTTAAAAATCTCAAGCATCAGAATCCCTGGAGAATGTTTATGTTTTAAAATACAGATTTCCTGTTCTCTCTTCCTTCCTGATTCAGTAA
>PVHP010006306.1:0-60981 GCA_004024765.1 Zapus hudsonius | reverse complement strand
CTAACCTCCTTGGAAAATAGTAATTAATAATTATCTAAGCCTGGTTCTTTATACTTCATTATGTCCTTGTGGTATATACTATATATACTATACTTTAGAAATAGTATAAAATTTGTACTGGGAAATGGCTCAGGGATTCAAGTGCTTGCTTTGATACTATGAAGACCTGAGTTCAAGCTCCAAAACCCATGTAAAGCCAGAAACTAGGGCGGGCATCTGCTATCCCAGCACACCTATGGCAAAGAAGGGAGGCAGTGACAAAAGAATCTCCCAGAAGCTCACAGTGCGTGCACTCACACAAAAACACACATGCACACACACACAATCCCCCCCCAAAAAAATGTCCCATATAGTGAAATGCACACCTATAATCCTGTTTCTAGGGAAGTGAGACAGGTGGATCCCTGGCCAGACAATCTAGTCTAATTGGTGAGCTTCAGGCCAATGAAAAACCTGTCTCATTAACAAAAAGAAACAAAAAGTGGGCTGCAAAGATGGCTCAGTGGCTGAAGGTGTTGCTTGCAAGTCCTGACAGCCTGGGTTTGATTTTCCAGCACCCACATAAAGCCAGATACACAAAGAGGCATATGTGTCTGGCGTTCATTTGTAGTGGCAGGAAGCCCTGGCATGTCTAGACTCTCCCTCCCTCCCCCATTCTCTCTGTTTCTCTTAAATATATATTTGGACAGTCTCTGGCCTCCATATGCATGCATGCATGTGTGTATATACACACCTACCCACACAAACATGCATATGCACACACATATGTGTATATGTATATGTGTGTGTGTATATATATGTATATGTGCATACACACACACACACACACACAAACACACACCACAGGAGGGGGTAAGAGTCTAAAATCCATCTGCACAGTGCATTGGGACCATGGTCCCTTTGGCCACTGTCTAGTCTCACCCCTTGAGAGTACACTGTGTTCTACTCGACAATAAACTTCCTGTCTTTTACACATGCCAGTATCTCATCATAATTTTTTTTTTGAGATCATGAGGACCAGGGAGCCTCAGACTAAAGCAAGATCCAAATAAACCTGGAGCTTTCTTCAAATGAAAACTTCTGATTGACAAGCCCTCAGAGTCCCAACAGTACACTCCATAGGGAACTGGCTTCTTCAGGTCCTACCTGCAGTCTTTAGGGGTCAGTGGAAAGTCATTGCTAGGAAGAGAAACAGAGGCACTGGCCTTTTAGGATCTCCAAACACCAACTTGTGGGCCACTTGACATGTGACACACTAGGAATGTTGTCTCCCAGCAAACCTGGCCAAGTGGGACCCATCCTTGGAAGGAACCAAGCTGGGGGAGGATGAGATGGACAAGGCCCAGGAGGAGTGGTAGAAAAAGTGCAAATTCAGGCCAGACTCTCTCTTGTGGATTGAGGAATTGAATTCTCCTCACCAGAGAGCCGTTTCTAGTTTTTAAAGCACAGATTGGGGCAAGTGGGTAAAAATGCTTTGATGTCAGCCCCAGGCTAAATAAAAGACAGCTGAGGGAAAGTTCAAGCACCATGAAATTAATAAAAATCCCTATTGCGCTCTCTCTATTGCAGGTTCAGGAATAAGCTGAGAGGAATCTGAAATGCATGGGGCAGGCGACTCAAGTGGGAATCAATCATTTTCTCCACTGAAGTTTCCTAGCATTTTCTTTTCTAGTATATTTGACTGGATTCATAGTTCAACAAAGTTGCTTTCTGAGGCTGACCATTGCTAATCTTTCAGAGTGATTGAGAACATGTTTTGTTTTTTAAATAAATTCCAGGGCTGGGAAGATGGTTCAATGGGTGAAAAGGCTTGCTGCACTGGCATGAGGGCATAAAATGCCATGCGTGGCTGACCTTGGTGCTGAGGGGGAATGAAACCTAGAGGATGGCTGGGGCTCCCTGCAAGCCAGTTTAACCAAAAACCCAGAAGCTCCAGGCTCAGTAGACTGTCCCAGGGACATAAGGTGGAAGATCGATAAAGGACACCTGAGGTCTGTCCTCTGGCTTCTTCTGCACATGTGCATGTGGGGTGCATGCATCTGCACACATACGTAGATACACCACAGGCACATAGATACACACACACAACACATATTATACACATATACTGATCATAAATATATAAATAAATTCCAGACAGTAATATATCTGACATATGTCCTGAAATAGAAAACATTCCTATGTAATTGCAAGACAATAGTTTTATCTTATCTGAGTAACTTACTACTGCTGCTTGCCTGTGTGTGTGTTTTACTGCCAAAATAAAATAAATTGAATCAGCTCACACATGATAACATGCTCTTTCCTAACTCATACTAATTGCCTGGCTAATTGATGTTTGTTGAACTTTCTCCATTTCATTGAGTGATTAGGTACAAAGCTAACAGTTGACATCTGTAGGCGCTTAACTGGCGTCTGTAATTACTGCTAATGTTAAATAATTGTTAGTTAATTGGAGTGGTAACTGACTGAATGGAATCCAGATTGTGAAGCAAAAAGAAACCTAGTTAAATAAACATACATTTTCAGAGAAAACAACATTTTTCTGCAGTTGTCAGAAACTAGATATAACCCAGAGGCCATGGGATAGCCACAGGCTTCCTCCATACAGGAAACCATATCTGGGGTCTGCTAGTGTTTGTGCTTGAAAGAGGGAGAGCAGGCTGTCAGGTAACAGGTCTCATTAGAGCTCCAGAGGCTGGGTCTGATGCCGCTTTGTATGTGTGTCTGTGCGTTCAGCCAGAGGTTGGCGTCAGGTGTCTTACTCAATTGCTCTCCACCTTATTCTTTGAGACAGGGTCTTTTGCTGAGCCTAGAGCTCAATAAATTGAGACTAGTGGGCCCTAGGGATCCTCCCCAGGTCCCTGGAGATGAAAGTACAGACACATACCCCCACCGCTGGCATTTTATGTGGTTCTGAAGATGGAACTCAGGTCCTCATGGTTGCCGGGCAAGCTCTTTACCCACTGGGCCATCTCCCCAGCTCCTTTCTTTTAAATTATTACAATGGTCAATCATGAGGATGTTCCTCTCTAAGACAACTAGACAGCATACCAATGCTGAAGGAAATGTGCTACATACCTGTGATTTGGAAGGAAGAGGGAGGGAGGATGGGCAATCTAACTGTCAGTGTTGCCCAACACAGGGAAAATGCTTTCAAATAGCAAAATAATCATCCATTAAAGAAGCAAAGAGGGGCTGGGTGGGGAAATGGCTCAGTGGACAAAGCATTGCTCCTGAGTTCAGATTCCTAGCACCCATGTTAAAAAAAAAATTCAAAAGCCAGCTGCTATAGCATGAGCACCTGTAATCCAAGCATGCCTATGGTGAGAAGAGACCTGGGGAAGGATAATCCCCTAGAAGCTAAAGGGCCAGCCTGGCAGACACAGTGGGAACAGTGAGAGACCCTGTTTCAAAATCAAGATGGAAGGCAAGAACTAACATCCAAAGTTGCCCTGACTCACACGCACACCGTGTCATGTGCAAACCCAAACTCACACATTTGCACATACAAAAAAAAGGGGGGGGGGAGGAAGGGAGCAAGGGAGGAAGGGGAAGGGCTTTCTAGTGGGGTTAGTTGAACTGAATGTGTAAAACAGTAATATGCTCCCAAGTCATAGGGATACTCAGATCCCTAAGGCTCTGGCCTTTGTTCTTTGAAAAACTGACAGGTAAGCACTGGACCCTCCAACACCATCACCATCATTTTTAATGCTTGCAATGTCTTTTGCCCTTTTCAGACTCCAGTGGTAGGATCCAACTCTTGTCCACTGCTCCACAGAAGCACCCCTACAGGTTGCTCAGAAGACCAAGTGACAGCTATGAGCTAAATGTATAGGGGTGGGGAGGGGCGGGACACACTTTCTCACAGAGTGGAATATTTTAGGCTCTTCCTGGTGGTTTCAAATTTGCACTACAAGGCATCTGCCTCCAAGAACTATCAAGGAATAATTCTATACAACAGCTTCTGTATGTGAGAGTCAGCTTCTATAGGAAGGTCAATTTCCATAACAAAGGGGCTGATTGCATGCTATTTGCGGTATGGGGTGGGAGGAGGAGCTGAACTACTCATAACTCCTTTGTCTCACATCAAGCACCAATTACCCTTCAATACTCTTTAATTCTCCACATTTCAGACATTTCTATCTCCTGAAAAGGCAAGGAAAACCTGCTCTGAAAGAGTACAGAAAAGATCAAGAGAGGGAAAGATAAAGAATGAATAAAGGTCTACCTTCCCCTTATCTGTGATATAAGACTAAGGAAAACAACTCATTTGCAGAGGCTGCAACTGGCTCACTTGAAATGTTCTCACCCAAGACAAGGAAAGAAGGGATGGTAAAATGGGTCTATATGTTCATTAGAAAGGGATTTTAAAAGATATATATATATATATATATATATATATATATAGAGAGAGAGAGAGAGAGAGAGAGAGAACACCAGGGCTGCTTGCCACTGCAAACAAAATGTGCCATTTTGTGCATCTGGCGTTAACTGCTGAGCCATCTCCCAGCCCCTAAAAAGGGATTCTAAATCTAAGCCACATTTTTTTTAAAGCTATATTACAGTCAACTACTTTGTACTTGTGGATGGAATTGTTTTAGGGGAAGAACATAGGACAATAATGCCTTGATGGTGATGCAATTATTACCTCCTCTTGGTCACTAAACCAAGAATTCCCTTAGGTCTAAATCTAACAAATGAGGTGACCATCTTCGCTTTTAAAGAAATTACTGTGCAACTAGCCACTTTGTTAGTTGGTTTGTTGTTTGAGAAAAGGCTTCATGTATCCCAGGCTAGTCTAGAACCCCCTATGTAGCCAAGAATGACCTTGAATTCCTGATCCTTCTGCCTCCACCTGCTAAGCACTTGGATTACAGATATGTCCTCTCACACCTGGTTCAAGTGGTGCTGGGTGGGGATGGAACCCAGAGCTTAGTGCATGCTAGACAAGCACTCAACTGAGTAAGAAACATCCCCAGTCCCAGTAATATCTTTGGGTACCTGTTTTTCACCTCATCTCCTCAGGTCTCAGGCAATATTTTAGCCACTGTCTTTGTATGTTGCTGATAAAAGTATACTGCCATTGGGGCTGAGGAGATGGCTTCAAGGTTAAATGCACTTGTTTGCAAACCTGTTAGCTGGGGTTCAATTCCCCAGTACCCACATAAGCCAGATGCACAAAGCGGCACATGGATTTGTAGTTCATTTGTAATAGCAAGAGGCCCTGGTACATACATACATACATTCTCTCTCTCTCTCTCTCTCTCTCTCTCTCTCTCTCTCTCTCTCTCTCTCTCTAAAAAAAAAATTTAAGTATACTGCCAAAAATGCTCAAAGGACCCAAACTTATCTGTGCCCCAGTGGAAATTCTCAGCCCACCAACCTCAAATGTGTTTGCCTAATGGGCAAAGAAAGACCTTGATGAGGTCAGTGAGCTCATGGTGGCTGAGCATCCTGGAGAATTCTCCAGGACTAATGTGATGGAGATGAAGCGGGGTCTTGCCTAGCTGGTGGGCAGCTGCTCCTTCACCTTTCAGCAGACACTGGGTGTTCCTCCTACCTGGAGGATCCCTACCCTGACCTCACAGATGCTCTTGGACAAGCACAGCTCTCCTAAGGGCATTTCCTAGTAGAATCTAACCCTATATTTTTGGACAAGGGTAAAGAAAAGCTGGGGCGAGTCACTGGATAACATACACCTCTTGGCCCCTGTATCTTCTCTCTACAAGTTGCCTTAGCTACAGGAGGACTCCTGAGAATGGGGCTCAGAGGCAAAAATGATGTGAATTTTCTTCTGGCCTGAACAGGCCTCACAACCAGGACTGTTATCCTGGAGACAGAGGCTCCACAAAACACCTGACCACTGCTCTCCTTCTTAACCCATTTCTCTATTCCTCCCTCCTTGGGGAACTCTGCTCTAGAGCAACTTATGTGTTTTGAAGAAATTAATTATTGTGACAGGATGGATTTGGACAGAAAAGCGACATTACTCTCTGTACTTTTGTCTACATATTCAAGTGGCCAGACTGCCAGAGCCCCAGACCTAGAAGAGCAAGAAAGGACTAAATGGCAGCCATGAATCAACTACATTTTCAAGATCTGTATATGTGTATAGGCATACACACACCATGCTACATATGTGGAGGTCAGAAGACAACGGCAGGATGTCTGGTTCTCTTTTTCATCCTTCTTCTTGTGTTGTTTTTCCAGTGGGAAGTCTAGTCTAGCTTGCCTCTAAGCTTTGGTATTCTCCTGACTCAGACTCGCACTGCCATAGGGTTCAGAGATTACAAATGTGTTCACTGCTTAGGTGCTGAGATATGACCTTTAGTAGGCAGGCTTGTAGACAGAGCAAGCACCTTTAACCACTGAGCCATCTCCCTAGCCCCTGCCTTTGAGATAGGGTCTCAGAAAAAGTAGTAGCCCTGGGGGCTGGAACAATGGCTTAGTGGTTAAGGCACTTGCCTGCAAAGCCTAAATGACACAGGCTTGATTTCCTAATAACCACATAAAGCCAGATGCACAAAGCAGTACATGTATCTGGAGTTCATTTGCAACCGCTGGAGGCCCTGGCATGCCCATTCTCTTTCTGTCTCTCTAGTCTCTATCTGCTTGTAAATAATAAATAAATAAATAAATAAATAAATAAATAAATAAATAAATAAATAAATAAATAAATGTAGCAGCCCAGGCTGCCTTATAACCACCTAGGTGAACCTGTTGCTCCCATAGCAGTTTACCCCACAACCTAGGGATGAGTGACTCCATTTCTCTTTCTCTGTCTCAATGGGAAAATTAATTTTTCTTTGGCAGATGGTTGAGGAACAAAGACAGAAGGATTCATAAAATTCACATGAACATCCTGTAAACATTTAAACATATCAGGATTACATAAGGTAATCATGACCTTGATTAAAATTGAGCTGGTTTTTTTTTTTTATGTCTACAGCGATAATCCCTCCAATCTGTAGGCTCAACTCCCTGCCTTCTTTGAACAGCTCCCTTCTCATTGGGCATGCTATGTGTATGAGAGAGGATGCACTTTCTGATTAATTTGTTTTAAAATAGAAAATAAAAAGCATCGCAAGAACGTGACATTTTGGAACATCTAAACAGACTTCCTCAATTAAACTGGATGAACTCTGGAACATGGGTACGTTGAAATAAAGTCAATGGGTAAATTATGGAAAACATACTCACGGGACTGGGGAGATGGTTCAGTGGTTGAAAGAGCTTGGTTGTGGAGCTTGGTGGCGTGGGTTCAATTCCCCAGCACCCACGTGGACCCAGATGCACAAAATGGTTCATGTATCTGGAGTTCCTTTGCAAGGTCAAGGGACCCTGGCATGTCCATGTGCATAACCACCCCACACACTCACTCTCTCAAGCAAATAAAAATAAGATAATGAACATATTCATTGTGCCCATCCTGTTCCAAACTGGGTACCTTGGCCAATTGACTATTATTTATACCCACTGGAGCTACTGGTCCAGGAATTGGTTTTCTTAGGATTGAAAATTCTGACTTAGAGGCTAAATGGCTTGCTCTAGTTCATAAGCAGAGTGATGGGACCTGAACCATGGCCCCTGCTGTCTCAGCCATCTCCACACTGTGACAGGCCAACATCAAAGCTGCCAGTCCCCCTCCACACTCCCCCCCAGCAGCACAATCAGTTTGTGGGATTAATACTGCCCTCCCACAGTGAAATTTTATGGACCAAATCTGCCCAGCCACCAAACTCAGCAAGCACAGCCTCACCAGCAGTTTATAGCCACGCTTTTCTAAGGCCAGAGGACTGCCAGACTCCTGGGGGATGAGGATGGTTTGTGGTCTTAAACATCTGGAGGTGGAGGGTACACATGTGGGCTCCCCTACAGGTTATGACGGACCCTTAAACTGAAGCTTTGACCCCAGCCAGGTCTGTTAATGGATGTAAATTTGCCCTTTCTTGCAGTGCATTAAAAAAAAATTTTTTTTATTGCATTTGGCCTAAAGATACTGGACAAAGACAGGCGACCTGACTTTTAGTCAGGCAAGCTGGCTTTGCAGAAGAACTTGAGCTTGAAGTGGGAGAAGCTGACAGTCCCTTGGAGGCCTTGTCAACTATCCATCCAGTAAACAGGCATCTACCCAGAGTAAACCGCAGGCACATAAAGAGGCCTCTCTACACCTGTCTCTGAGCAATTATTGACATTATCGCTACACAATGATTCCCTTTTTGAAGTTGTTTTCCTGATATTTAGCAGTTTGAATACTAATCCCCTTAACAAAACTGTCCTGATGGTTTCTGAGCTCCCCACCACCTCCTCCCCTAATCTCTTTCTCTCCTGGGAGAGAAGGGGGTGCCTTACCAGCCAGCCTACTTTACAACACCTGTACTTGCCAGGATTCAGGCTCTTGTCATTCATGTTACCAACAGAAATTAGCATAAGGCATTAAGGGGAAACAGGAGGAGAAAAGAAAGGCCATTTTGATGGAAATAAGGGGCTAAGGAATAATCTGCCATCAACTAAAATGCTTATTTGTGTATGGTTTTCCAAGCATAGTTTAAGGTGGTGGTGGTGGGGGAGAAACCCATGTTGATTTTAGTATACACAAAGAAACCTTAATCCTTTCAAGGCAACTAAATCACCTCCAGAAAGGCAGCTCAGAATAAAGGCACCCTGTGTGAGAGGGGTGACCATTCACAGGCAAAAAGATACCACAAATCACACTCCTTAAATAAACAAAAATAAGAATATGGGAAGCCTTTGATGGGAGGGAGGAAGAGGGAAAAGGGGGGGAGCATAAAAAGAGGAGGGGCACTTCATCTATCTCTGGGTATCCCGCCCTGAAGATGCAAGCAGGGCTCTATCAGGACCAAGAGCTAGTTCCCATTGGAAGCCAGGTCCCAAGAAGGGTAAACACATGAAATACAATGGGCAGTTAGCAGAAGAAAGACATGGTCACAGTGGTCACAGTGGATGCTCAGGCTGTTGGAGTACCTTAGAAATTCTGATTTGGGTGATCTATCTATCCTCAGTTTCCCCTTCAGTTACCTTCCTTTCTTATAGGAATACCCCCACTGCCTACCAATCCTCCCTTAGCAAGATGAACAGATAACAATTTTGCATTTTCATTCATGAGCAAGGTATGCTATGAACAGCACGTACATGGCTTTATTGGGCTTTTAGCATTATGAATAACAAATTTATATAAACTTTCAGTCCATCAAAAATATGATCAAATATAAAATTGGAGCTCTGTTCTAACGATTTACAAGATAGTTATTCTTGGAGTCATAACCAATGCATAAGTGCACACACCCTGCAGGGGACTTTAAACATAATGTACTATTTTAAAAGGCAGTTGGTTTAAATTCCAAAATAATCGGAAAGCTCAAAATATAACTGCCCTTGGAAATGTCTAGCAAAAAAAAAAAAAATTCTAGTCAAGGCAATGATGGCCTACTGAAATAGTCTCGTATCTCACTTCCTGAGGACCTAACTGCTGTGCCAAGACTACCAGGCATCCTCCACCTGACACACAGCAGAGAGATTATCCCAAGCGGGTGCATCTTTATCTAGCAATTACCCTGCAAGCCCCTAAACCAGGTTCTGTCGAGGAAAGGGAAAGAGGGAGTGATATAATATATACCTTTTACTTTACACACCTCTCAAAGATAGTGATTAAAGCCATCCCTAAATTTCATTCTTTCCAACATTGCTGCAAACGAAAACTGCTTTTCAAAAGGGGGGGCTCATTGGCAATGACTTAGGGTGTGGAAGAGTCCAAGTGCTGCTATATCATTAGCCTCTCTTACTCTCACTATAGACCAATGTTTGGGGGAAATTAATGGGCTAGCGCATATTTAAATTCTGCCCTCTTGCTCGCTTATTAACTTTACAGAGAGCCCATAGCAGAGTAAGACTTGGTTTATGGCCATAATACTGTGAATACTAAATACCCACTATTTATTATAGCCTGCAGTCCACATCTACTATTTATAGTGTTCCAAGTGCTGGCAAGTAGATAAGTAACAATCAAGGCATTTCAAGAACCATTCTCTATTACAGCTTCCTATATTAAATTAATGGTCACATACATAGCAGCAATTTTGTGGAATCCACTGAAAATGAGGAATCCGGACATTCTCTTAAAATGAACTTTTCTTTCAAGCATCATAAAAGAACTTGGATTCAGGCACAAAAGAAAGCAGAAACCATAACTGGTAGCTAGAGAACTACGACAAAAAAAGACCACATTTTTTTTTCTCTCCTTTCTTTTTGGACAACACCAAATGAGATGCCTATCTTAATAAGCTTGGAAGAATTCAAATGTCTTACCTTTGTTTACAAGAACAGTATTAAAGAGCTTTTCAGAGCTGGCATCTGAAGCCTGGAAAACAAGAAGGGGAGGGAGTGTTAAGGACTGTCATTAGTAGTCACCCCCATATCATCACTGCTGTGATTTTAAAATCAATTCCCTACATCTCAGACAAGCCTAACAGGGAACCTAGAAATTTCCCCAAATCATCCATAAGGTGGTGCTGGCTCACTGTTGAGAGAGACCTGCAGTGCAGGGGACTTGCAGGCAGAGAGAGAGAGAAAAAAAAATAAGATATTTAAAATGTATCCTTATTAGACATATTATCTGTGCAAAACATATTTTCATGAGATGAGACACAAGCAGTTCAGCTCATTCCCATAATGATTTTCCAATTTCGTCAACACGTCATTATGTTCGAAATGACATTTTTTTTTTGACAGTGGAATTACGGGCATGTCTTTTTTTTTTTTTTAATTTTCTCCCACAAACCAGAAATGCCTACTATTTAATGCTAAGCTTTTCCTCACTATAATATCAACTATCACTTCCAGAAATTATTTTTTTTAAAAAAAGATGGACCTGATGATGATCCCTCAAATCCCAGTTCCTTCCTGTAACCAGGACGACCTTGGTATTCAAACAGAGAAAGCCCACTGCACTCAAAACTGGACCACTGTTCAGAACACCAATATTATTTCCTTTGCATTCTTTTCTTTCAAAGATTGTGTCTGCTAATATTACACTGGTTTGAGGAACATCAAGTAAGCCTGTTTAAATAGCAAGGCTAAAGCCAATTTAGATTATACACTAATGTTCCGGAAAATAAACATGAAGTTGGTTTTGTGGAAAATGGCTGTAATGTTACAGAATCACTGAGTATTTCTAGGACCTGAGAAAATTTTTAAATAATTATGAAAGCTCACTGTAGAATTTGAAGATATATCTTCATTCAAAGTTATAATGGTCAAGCTATATTTAGGCTATTTTTGCTAGGTAAGCCTTGTAAGAAAAATACTTTACACCTCAAGATGTATCATTTGACAAAGCAAAACATAATGTTACATAAATATGGAAGAAATACAGTAAATAGAGGGAGAGAGAACTCCGAGGCTGGCTTTTGGGGACAAAGAAGATATTCTATTTGGCCTTTCAATGCTACATTGATGAATATGAAATATCCCCATGTATATCTGGGGGGAAATGCTCTTTTTCACAATGCAAGGGATATAAAACCCTCAGCTATTTTTACTATGGCTATTTCCCTCTTTATTTTAATTTTAATCTACCTTCCATAGTGGTGGCTTAAAAGATTAATAGGATCAAAGAAAAAAATTATTCAAAATAAGTCATCAAATGAATTCACTTACACACAGTTTATAAGAAATCCTACACAGATCCCCCCATCTTTGGTAGAACTATTTTTTTTTAAATAGACTGAGCACCTTCCTGATTACCAAAACTATACAGTATGGTAGCTTTTTCATAAAAATGACCTGCTAAGAAAGTGGTTCCATGGGGCTAGAGAAACAAGTTATCCCTCGAACAGATCAAGAATATTTAATTACAAAGCCAAAAATTACATGAAAGGTGTTATTATACCCAACTATTATTGAGATTTCTAACCTAGCGAGTTTCCCAGTTTAAAGAAAACTTCATTCACCATTCTTCAATGAAAAAGAATTAAAATGGTTTGGAATTTTCTTGGAATGGCTGTGACATTTATGGCTTCAAAAATAAAATGTAGTTGCTATTTTTTTTTCAAGAAGAAAAAAAATCCTTTGCATCTTCAATTCTTTTCCCAAACTAATGCTTAGAAATTTAGGGATTATCTATTTCAGGGTGTTGAGTGGGTCCAAAGAAATAGTAATAGAAATGACTGATCTCCCTCAAAATGAAAAAAAAAGAAAAAAAAAAGCATAGCTAAGGAAGGTCCTGGCTGCTTTCATATGCACTAGGTGTGCGAGGGCGAACAGGGCCAGGGTGTCCCTCCACCAGCCTCTTTGCATGTGCACTTTTGTGAGCCAGGCTGGGCTCAGAGAGGCAGTGAAGTGGCCTTCGTGTCTGAGCCAAACTTAAGGATATGATTATGATCCCAACAAGCAAGTTATTAAGGAAATGAGTCCGACAGGATATTCACACATGCTTAGGAAAGCACGCCTTCTAACACTTTATTTATTTATTTTTTGAGCCTTCATTTACTGATCCATGCACAAAGCTTGAGATGAAGCTACTTGTGTACTTGTGACTGGGGGAACTGGGAGTCTCAAAAAGACCTCGGAGGAAAAGAACCCCAATTAATGAAACATGCCAAGGGGCCTCTGGTGAAATCAGGAAAGGGTTCAGTTCTTTCTCTCTCCCAATTCAGACTGGCCGACCACCGTCCTACGAAGTCAGAAAAAGAGCTTCCCGGCCAAACTCGGTGGAAACTCCGCCAAGATACTCAGCATCTCCGCGGAAACTTTCCTTCAGCTTTCAGAAAATCATTTGTACAAATCACTGGGCTCTTTACTCTTCGTCGCGGGGACGTTTCCATTTTGTGTTGCTTTAAAAAAATTTTTTTTAAGCCTGCATTTCCTCCATCCACCTGGACCATTTTTGGGCTGATATTTCTTTTTAAATCAACAACGACTGGAGAAGGTTGCGGTGAGCCCAGTGGCAGGCGAGCGGGGTAGTGGTGGTGATGGGGGGGGGGGTCTTCCCTCTTCTCTCCACCACCCCGAACCTTTCCGCGCCCAGAATTTTAGATTGCATATAATCGCCGTTTTGTTTCCCCACTACCTCAGTTTGGGAAGGTGAAAGGCAGGAACAGAAAGAATCTAAAATGCCCAGAGGAACAAAGCTTTCTTCGGGGGGCTTTTTACGGAATGGGAAAGGGAATCTTTTATCTCAATACTTTAAATTAAAAAAAAAAAAGCCCAGAAGCCTTAGCCGGCATTGAAAGAAAAGTTAAATAAATCGAGCAGATTGGAAGAGCGAAAGCGCAGCGGGGGGGAGAGAGGTTAAAGCTTTCTGTGCACACGGGTGGACAACGCATCGCATCGGCTGGGGCTGCACCTGGGTCCCCTCCAGGCTCAGACTCTTGGGGTTAGCCCTCCACACCCGCACGCGCAGAAAGAGGAACTGCAAAGAGAATCTTCCCTTTGGAAACTTAAAGGCGAGAGAGTTTCTAACAGCCGAGTCCCGATCTCTCTGACTAGCCCGGGCTCCGCGTGCGCGCGGGTGCGCGGGCGGGCGGGGAGTGGGAGGCAGGAGCCGGGACAGCTAGCCCGGGGCAGACAGCGAAGCCCCAGGCGGTCTCCAGCCGGAGCGGGCACAGGCCGAGCTGGAGCCGTGGTTCGGCGGAGCCTCTCCGAGAGGGATCTCGGGTCCCCTCCCTGGGGTCCAGCTGGGCTCAGGCCTCGGGGGGCCTCCCAGGCATCAGGGCGCAGCTCGCCCGCGGCGCTGGAAGCAAGGAAAGTACAAAGGGGAGCGGGGGAGGGGTGGGGAAGCGGGGACCGGCGCGCCAGACGCCACCAACCCAGGCCAGGCTCGCAGCCGCCGCAACAAAAGACCCCCGACCCGGGCCGCCACCCTCCGGACCGCGGGCTGCGGTGAGCGAACTGCTTCCCCACCACCACCACCAACCACCCCCAGGGCAGCGTTACCTGGTCGCCAAGGATTCAATGATCCTGTCAACCCCAAGTTCATGGTTCGTACGGATCCTCCGGAGGGCTCCCGCTGGGTGATCACCAGACACCAAGGGGCGAAAGCAACCAAAACACCCAGCAGGGGAAAAAATCCTGCCCAACTCCAGCCAGCCCGGCTCTGTCGGCAAGTCCGTCTCTCTCGCACCTTCCTTCCCGGCCAAAGTCTGAAAGCTGAGACGCTCGAAAGCAAATCCGAAGCGAAGCCGCCGTAGCCTTTGGGGGCGGCCGGAGAGCCAGCGCCACGCGCGCGCACATCCAGCGCGGCCGAGTCCCGGGCGGGTGGCGTGGACGAGGACACCCGGCCCGCGCTGTCCCTTGCAGTTCCTACGGCGCACTGGGGGGAACCGGACGATACAAGTCCCGGGCCCGGATGGACAGGTTGGCGGGGCGGAGAGCAGCAGCCCGAGCCGCCGCCGCGGCGCACGGAGCTAAGAGCGAGGAGGCGGCGGCAGCAGCGACAGGACAAAGGAGACCATGTGCGGAGGGAGGGAGGAGGAGGAGGAGGGAGGAGGAGGAGGGCGCACGGCGGCGGCGGCGGCTGCTGCCGCTCCCGGGCGGCCGCCTCGGGCTCCGCGACAGCCGGTCCCGCCTCTTCGGCAGCGCCCCAGGCTGGTGTGATGGGTCCAGGCTTTGCAGCCGCCGCCGCGGCGTGGCACGGAGACGCTCCGGGAGTCTGGGATTCCTGGCGGATCTCGCCTGAGCGTGGGGGTGTGGGCAGGCTGCAGCCGCCCGAGCTCGGGGTTGGCGCGCGGGACTGGCTCGGCTCCGGCCTGCGCTCGGCTGGCGGGCGCCTTGCCTCTCCCGCCGTCTCCCGGTTCAAGTGAACTCCATCGGCGGCCCGCCACCCAGCGCCCGGCGGGCTCCCGGACTGGATCGTTGGCAGGAAGGGGAAGCGATGAAGGTGGAGGCCCGGGGACACCCTCCCCTCCCCGTGCTCCGGACTTCGCTCCCGGATTGCACCGTGCGCTTCTTCTTGCAGACGCTCGCGGCTTTCGGAGCGGGACTTCTCGGCGCGCCCAGCCGGAGCCGCCCGCCGGTGCCACCGCCCCACCTCCGTCCCGCCCCACGCGCTCCGCCCCTCGCCGCTCCTCCTCTCCGTTCCGGCGCCGGCTCTGCCCCGCGGGGGCGCAGTCCCTGGGTGCGACTACGACAGCTGCGGCTCCCCACACCCTGCCCAACTCCAGCCGCCGCTCCAGGCCCCGGATCCCCACGGACAGGCTTTCCCTGCTGGCGGGAACTCTCTCGACAGTTGCTCGCTTCCAAGATTGCTTCGCGCCAAGGAAAGGCCACTAGGCCCACAGCCTGGGGTTGAGCGCGTCTAAACCTGGGGCATCTGCAAAAATCTGGCTCCGTACTGGGTGGTGTGGGCTCTGAAGAAGCTAGTATCAGAAGGTCTGGCACATAGTAGGCGCGCAATACAAAATAATCGTTGCATTGTTCACAATGGAGGGGGAGGGGATCAGAGAGTAGAACAAAAAGGTCTTGATCTAACCTCCATCCCACCCATCACAGCCCCAACCCATGGTGTTAGGTTTCACGTGCATTTCGAAATCCTCACCGCCTCTCAATTCCGCAAACCATCTGACATCTGTACACCTCACATTCACCAAAAAGGAGCCTGCTGGGTGCACTGGAATCCATCAAATGCAGGGAGAATATAAAAACAACACCAAAGCTTTGCTGTATGGGTAGCGATTGTGTGACCTATCAGCACTGTTTCCCGGGAGCCCAGTGCAAGTGTCCCTCAAGCAGAGTGCTGAATGACCACAGACAGAGCCTTCTGTCACTCTTGGAGCAATTACTCCCATCAGGGCGCTGTCCTTCCTTACTCCTTGTCCTAACCTCCGTGCCCCTGAGAAGTAAGCAGGCCCTAGAGACCATAAACACTTGGAATTTTAACTCCACAGCTGCAGTTTGGTAGGATCTGTAGGCATAAGCAAAGATACAACTGAACTAGTTTCTGGGTAGTGAAAGGAAAGCTTCAGCTCTTCAGTTCCTTCAAATACCACCATAACTTGGGAGCGTGGTTGGAGAAGAAAGAGGGCTGGGCTTGGGAGATACTTAACTTCACATAGAGATACCTTAAAGACAGCTTTGAAGAAATGGTGTCCAGCTGGGCGTGATGGTGCACATTTGTAATCATAGCCTGGAAAGGCACAGGCTAGCCTGGGCTACATGGTGAGTGAGACTCTGACTTAGCAAAAAAAAAAAAAGAAAGAAAAGAAAAACAAAAACCTCAGTAAATAATTACCCATCTCTTTGAAGTTGTAACCTCCTATTCCTTTAATAAAATTAATTTTGGAAATAAGAACCCCATCGCCAACAACAACTTGCTTATATGGCGGGAATATAAAGCATTATTAGCTCAGTGGTGGGTTGTTTTGGTGGGGAGGGAAGTGTTGCAACAGGTTCTCTCACTACACAGCCCAGGCTGGCTTAGAACTCACTGTGTAGCCCCAGGCTGGACTCAAACTCACAGCAACCTCTAGCCTCTGTGTTCTGAATGTGAGCCACCATGTCTGGCTATAAGGTCTTTCTTTGTTGTTTAAGGTTGGTAATGGTGACATTTTCTTACCATTACCTCTTATCATGGTTTATACTGATTGTCAATTTGACAGGACCCAGAATCACCTGTGAGGGATTATCTGGATTAGGTTAGTCTCTGGGTGTGCCTGTGAGGGATTATCTTGATAAAGTGAATTGAGGTAAGAAGATACACTTAACAGTGGAGAACACCATCCTATGGGCTGGGGTTCTGGACTACGTAAGAAGAAAGCAAGCTGAGCACCAGCATTCTTCTCGCTGCTTCTTGTGACCAGCTCTGGCCTCCAGATCTTCCCTGCCAAGATGGACTTTAATCTCAAATTTTAAACCAAAATAAATTCTTCCTTAAATTGTTTCTTGTTGGTATCAGGTCAAAGCAACAAGGAAGGTAACAGGCTCAGCAGTTTAGGGGGTTTCCTGCAGAAGCATGGGGGCCTGAGACTGCCTGAGCTTGATTCTCTAGATCTCTTGTAAGCAGGTGGGCTTGAGCACACGGACCTGCAACTCCAGTCTCACAGTGGAGCAGAGACCCAAGAATCAGTGCAGCTTAAGCTCCAGACTTGATAAGAGACAGAAAAAAAAAGAAAGAAAGAAGAAAGAAAGAAAGAAAGAAAGAAAAAGAAAAGAAAGAAAGAAAAAGAAAAGAAAGAAAGAAGACAAGGCTGGGTGAAACAATGACAGAGTGGGACATCTGACATTCCACTCCTGCCACCATAGGTGAGTGCCCCCTTGCTGCAGGCAAAGTGTATGGGGGTGCCACAGCACCCCCCCACACACACGTACCAAAAGGTATCTGATGCCCCTGTAGCGCAGCAGGAAGAAAAGGCATCAGAGAAGAAGATGAAGATTCGAAGAAGGGTTTTCTAGTTGTTTACAAGATGTCACAAAGCCCAGCTGAGGCCCTCCAGCTAGGAGACACCATCATTCTAAAGCTGTGTCAGTCACACCAGGATAGCTCAGAGGCAAACATTACATGTTCAATAAGACATTAGAATCTTGTTTCCTATGGAGGCATCAAAATGGGAGAATTTTTTTTTATCTTCTTGCTCTAAAACAACAAATCAGTACCGTGGGGCTGGGGAGACAATTCAATAGGTAAAGTACTTGCTATGCAAGTGTGAGGACCTGAGTTCAGATCCCCAGTGCCCATGTAGAAAAGGTTGGGCACATGCAATCCCAGCACTGGAGAAACAGAGACCAAAGGATGCCTGGGGCTTGCTGTTCAGCTTGCCTCACTGAGTTGGTGAGTTTTGTGTTGAGGGAGAGTCCCTGTCTTAAAGGACTTGGTGGAGAACAATACTGGAAGACACTACTGTTGACCTCTGGCTTCTACACGCACTCACCGACACTTGTTTGGTGCACAATCATAAGGACCTGCGTTCAGATCCCCAGTTAATTTCTCACTGAACCTGGAGCTGCAGTTTTCATGAGCTCCAGCAGCTAGTTTTTCTAAAACTGATTTTTGTCAGGTCTTTGGTCATAACGATGAGTAAAGTAACTAATACACAGGGTCTATTCTGTAGCTTAAACTGACCTGAAACTCACAGACATCTTCCTGCCTCAGTCTTCCAAGTGCTGGGATGATGAGTGTCAGCCATGAAACCTGGCTCTTGAAGTAAATTGTGATTTCCTGTTTACAGAGCCTGACTGCTTTGCCTGGATTATGGAAATGGCTTCTTACTAGTGCCAGAACTTGATTTCTCTCTTTTCCTCAACGTGAGATATCTAACACCTTAATTTGATTTTAAACTTGACCATGTAAGGACTATATATCTTCTTTATTCATGTTACAGCCCCAGTAGCAGTGGTATAAGTAACAGACATCTGTCTGGAGCCAAGGTCCAACCCTATGTGAGCAGATATAATCCTAGCCGATTCCTGGATCCTGCCTTCCTGAAGCTACCTAGTTTCTGACAGACTTCCCATCTTGAATTGTGTCTCAATGCTGTGTGCCCAGACTGGTTCTAGGAGGCCTTGATCAATGGGTGCATGACGAGATGAGAGAGAAATGAATTTTTTCCAACATGCTGTGTGTGAGGCTGAGGGGTTCCCACTAAGTATCTGGGTGAGTGATAAAGCAGAGAGATTTATTGCAAGAGACAGCTGCTTAGGGTCCCAGAGAGACCTACCTTTTCACTCAAGAGCCTCCTGTTCTTATTCATGGTGGCTGACCAAGAGCCCTGGTATGAGGAACTGAGCCAGTGGGATGCTTATGGGTCTCCAGAAAGTATGGCAAGCTCCTCTCACCATTGTTGTCCCAACTCTTGCATGACTCCAGTAGAGCATCTACCTAGAACTCCCCCAGAGAGGGGCTCTAGTGTGGCTCAGTGGTAGAATGCTTGCCTAGAATCTCCCAGCATCCCCACTATTAGTCTTCTCCCCACATTCTTAGTTCAGGAGATAAAAGGTTTTTCTGGGTTCAAGGAACTTCTTCGTGAAGGTTGATTTCCTAAAAATTATGTACCAGGAGTTCTTCCATTAGTATGTATGCCTCATCAATTTCTGCACACCCCCACCTCCCAGCCCTATGCCTCCTAAAGGGTGATTTTCGAAATGTAAACTTCATTATCTGTCACTCTGAAGGAGGCAGCCATAGCTCACTTTCTCAGTGTTGTAAAGCAAAAATGCTCTACTATTCTACGCCTGTGTTGTTACCATTGATCAAGAGTACAACAAGAGGGAAGTAAATAAACAGAACTGTGTTACTTTATGGTGCACACTATTGAGACACAGGGGGGAATAAATATTTTCCAAGTGTGGAAGTCAAGAAAAAGAATTTTACTTTCAAACTTCACAGTGAACTATAAACTAGAAAGGAGGGAAAGTATAAGAAAGGATGTAAAATATAACTTATTTAACCATCAAATCAACATTAAAATATTAACATTCGGAATCTGACAGCCTGCAAAGAAAGGCAGTGAAAAATAAAAATAGATTCCATCTCTACTCATGTCATCCAGTTGATGACAGATACCTCATCTGATTTTTTTTTTTTCTCTTTGTGTAGCTGAGGATTAACCCCAGGGCCAAAGTAGGTCTCTACCACTGGACTGTGGACCCAGACACTCACTGGGTGATTCTAGGTAGGTGCTCTAATCCAAGCCCAGGATCTTTTTTTTTTCCCCTCCCAAGGTAGGGTTTTACTCTAGCCCAGGCTGACCTGGATGGCCTTGAACTCACTTCGATCCTCCCACCTCTCCTCCTGAGTGCTGGGATTAAAGGCATGCGGCATCATGCCCAGCTGAAGCCCAGGTTCTTTAAAACCATACTTGGAAAAAAAAAAACATACTTGGAGATGTTGAAAAGGAAAGAAAGATCAGGAGCTAGGGAAGGAAGGAAGAAGGAAGCCAGCCCTGGCTCTCACCTGCAGATAGCAACTTAAAAAAGAAATTCTGTTTTGTGTGTTTATGGTGTGTGTGGTGTGATGAATGCATGTATAGTGTATGCATGCTGTGTGTTGTAGATGCACACGTTTCATGAGGCCAGAGAACATCAGGTATACTGTTGCTCTTTTTTCTTGAGACGGAGTCTCTCACTAAACCTGCATCAGCTAATATTTTGATCAATCTGTCACAAGGATTCTCCTGTCTCCACCAGGCCCCCAGGACTGGGGTTATAGCCCTGTGGCCATGCCCAGCATCGTAAGTGAGTGCTGGGAACTCAAACTCGAAGGGTCTCAGGTCCTCATGCTTGTGCAGCAAGTGCTTTTATGGAGTCATCTCCCAAACACCCAGTTTTGGTTTTTGAGACAGGGTCTTCCTATGTAGCCCTAGCTGGTCTGGAATTCATTATGTAGGCCAGGCTGACCTTGGATTTCTGATACTCTTGCCTGAGCAACCTGGGTGCTGGGTTTTAAAGGCATGTAGGCCACTGTGTGGGCTACTTGTAATTCATTCATTTATTTATTCATTTTTAGATAGTCTTGCATGCAGCCCAGGCTGGTCTTGATCTCCAGACCCTCCCACGTGAGTGAAAGGAATTAGTGTATAAGAGGAACTTGAACAGGACCTTGTCTTCAGCAGAATATCTACTCATTGGTGACTTGTAGCTCCTGAAGAATATAAGGTCCTTCTTCAAGGGCAGCTCTAAACTTCATAAATGAATGCTGGCAAACACCCACCCTCCATGGAGAGGGCAACGAGGAGCCTGTCAAGGTGTGAAAGCACCATCACCTTGTTTGAGCTCCTTGTCCTTGTTTGCTTCTTTTTTTTTATTGTCCATAATGAGTTACATTATTTAGTGGGAGTCCTTGTTTGCTTCTGTGCCAACCACACAGCATAAAACATGGAGGAGAAACTAGGGAACCCTTCACCAAGAATGGAGCATGGGCCATAAATTATCTACAGAGAGCTCCAATCAGCCATTCCCAGAGAGGTTCCAGGTCCACCTGTGCTCAGAGATCTTTCTCAAAATATTTTTGCTTGTGCGCACGTGTGTGTGTGTGTGTGTGTGTGTGTGTGTGTGTGTGTGCGCGCGCGCGCGTGTATCAGCACACACATACGTGGAGGACAGAAGGTCACATCTCTTGTTTTCCTCAATCATTCTCTGCATTACTTTTTGTGATAGAGAGCTCACTGATTTGGCTAGACTGGATGGTCGGTGAGCCCACCTCACCTCTGCCTCTCTAGTGCTGAGATTATAGACATGTACTATATGTTGGTGCTACCTTCTCGTTGCTGGACAAAACACCCAACCAAAGCCAGCTGATGGAAGGGAAGTTTTTTTTTTTATTGTTGTTTTTGGCTTACAGACTTGAGGTAAACTCCATGATATCAGGGAAAGCATGGCGTGCGCAGAGTCTGGACATCACACCTGCCACAGTAGGTGAAAAACAGCAGCAGGAGAGTGAGCCAAGCTTTGGCAAGAAGGATCTAGCTATAACACCCCTAAACCCGACCTCAACAACACACCTTATGTAGCAAGGCTCTGCCTCCAAAATTGCTACCAGCTGGAGACCAAGCATTAAGAACATTTGAATTTATGGAGGACATCTGATTGAAACCACCCATACTACCACATGAGGCTTTTACACTGGTGCTGAGGACCTGAACTCAGGTCCTCATGCTTGTAACTTTACCCACCAAGCCATCTCTGCAGTCCCTAAAATGTCTACAATTATGACCTCACTTGTGTTTTTGTTAATCTTATGAAAATGACAGTACTTATTTCAGACAAGAAACTGGCACAGTAAGTATAAGAAAGTCCCTGACATGAAATATGACAGCCACAATAATACCAAGCATACCCCGCCCAGTGCCAAGTAACTTTGTTTCTCACTACCTAGCAAAAATCTGCAAATCAAAAACACCTGTTTTTTGAGACAGAGTGTCATTATATCCCAGGCTAGCCTCAAACTTGCTATTTAACATGACCTTGAACTAATGATCCTCCTACCTCCACCTCCCAAGTGTTGCCATTCCAGGCCTGCACCACCACACCCAACACAAAATAAATCCGATGTCTAAAATCTAGAGAGGTTTCCATATCTGGGAGGTCACAGTCAGGGTATCTTTAGCCATCTGAATACTCCTGGGATATTTGAGAGGGTTACCCTCACAGGTTTTTAGTTTAAAAAACATTTGACATGGGGCAACTGCACATTTCCTCCTCTTTCCCTACAACCTTCTCTCAAAGGCTTGTGTAGCTTTGCTCGGCAGGAAGTTACTGGAAGTAGCTTAAGGGGGACAGAAACTCTATTTCTACATCCACCTGAATACAGAATACTTTGTTCGATCTAACAAAGCTATTGACTGAATATCCTGATGGCTTCTAAATATTTATTTGTAGGGCTTCTTATTGGACAAAAACAAAATGTTTGCTTCCCTTGTTTCGGTGAACCTGGGGTAGTAGGTGAGCAGCTGAAATGTCACAGAATTCCCTTAGTTTAGTTTTCCCAAGAGCACTGGTATCTTTGAGTTTTCCCCTCTTATTTTTTTGTATGTTTATTGGCACATGTGTGTCTTCCAGGGGCTGGGTTCATCAGAAGCTCTTGCAGCTGCAACTGAATGCCAGATGCTTGAGCCATTTTTGCAAATGGCTTTACATGGATTCTGGAAAACAGAACCTAGGCTGACAGACTTTTCAAGCAGGCCATCTCCCCAGCTCTATCCACTCTTCTTTTGATCTTTGGTATTCACCTTGTCTCTTCCACTCTATCTGAATGGAGTGTAGCATCCATCTCTGTGGCTACATGGATTAGACAGGCCTACTATGAAAAACAGCTAACTGCTTGGTACACAAATATCAGTGATGAGAGACTGAGGAGATGGTGCTCAGTATGAGGACCTGAGTTCAGATTCCTAGCATCCACATAAATGCTGGGCATGCTATGTGTGCCTGTAATCCCAGAGTTGGGGCAGGAGTCAGGCAGATCCTGGGACAAGCTGGCTGGCTAGCCTGCTCTGGGTTCAGTGAGAAACTATATTAAAAAGTAAGGTGGAGCCAGGCGTGGTGGCGCGCACCTTTAATCCCAGTGCTCAAGTGGCAGAGGTAGGAGGACTGCCATGAGTTCAAGGCCAGCCTGAGACTACATAGTGAATTCCAGGTCAGCCTTTGCTAGAGTGAGCCCCTACATCGAAAAACAAAAAAGTTAAAAAAAAAAAAAGAGTAAGGTGGAGGGGGGAAATAATGGCTCGGTGGTTAAGGCACTTGCCTGCAAAGCCTAATGACCTTGGTTTGATTTCCCAGTACCCATGTAAAGCCGGATGCACAAAGTGGTGGGTGCATCTGGAGTTCATTTGCATCAGCTAGAGGCTCTGGCATGCCCTTATTCTCTCTCTCTTTCTCTCTGCTTGCAAATAAATATTTTGCTAAAAAAAATGTAAGGTGGAGAATGATTGAGGAAGACAGTAGATGTCAACCTCTACCCTCCATGTGCATATGTACATGTGGACACACACATTGGCACCCCCTACATACATTTGCCCACACACACACACACACACCAGCAATGAGGAAAAGTCGGGGTAGGCCCGTGTGTGTGCAAAGACCTGCCAGCTCCTCTCTATTTCTTATAATTCCCACTTGCTGATGTTGGCTGCAAGTTAATTAGGTTGCGAATCTTCTACTCTGAACTAAAGATTTTCTTGAAAAGAAACATATCTAAGATAATGTAAGACGTGCACCGATTTCTTGTCTCATTCCATGACATTGCTTTGTAGACTAATCTGGAGATTCAGTCACATGAGGGCTGGCACTTTGATGTGTACATGGGAGTGCATACACACATTCTCTCTCTCTCTCTCTCTCTCTCTCTCTCTCTCTCTCTCTGTCTCTGTCTCTCCCTCTCACCACTGACATTCCCCTTAGCTTCTGGGGCTAAGCTCTCATGCTTTGTGAGGGATGGGTTAATACACTGTTCAGATCAACAAGTTAACAAGTGAATGATCCCATCTCCTGGCACTTAAAACAGAAGAGTAAATACATTATTTCAAATATAAACCAAACAATAAAATCCTTTCCAAAAAAACTGTTACCAGTTTGAGATTTTAAAGAATATGGAAACCCATAAGACTAACAGCAGAATCTGGGTAAGCTCTCTTGAAAATGACGACTAATTAAAATGCCACATCAACCACTGTGGTTGCTAGAATCCAAAGAATCCCCTTCCCCTCCAATTCTGTGTCTATATACTACTCCTTCCACGAGAAGGTAGAAGGTGGCTGGGAGATGGCTCAGGGAATGAAGCGTTTGCTGCACAGGCATGAGGACCTGAGTCTAGAGCCTCAGAAACTCTGTAAAGCTGGACACAGCAGTGCAGGTCCAGCGCTGCTATGCACGAAAGAAGGCTGAAACAGGAGAATCCCCAGGAGCTTATGAGCAGCTCGCTTAGGAAGCACAGCAGTAAGCAATGGGAGACCTTCCCTCAAGCCAGGTGGGAGGAGAACTGACACCTGAGGGTGTCCTCTGACCTCCACAAGTGTGCTGTGATATGTGCACACCTGCCCTCAACGTGAGTATCTGCACACATACACACTGAAAAAGAACAAGATAGGACCTATGCCCTGGGATCTGGACTGGACCTGCGTCTGAGTCTCTTTGTATGTGTGTGAGTGTATGCATGTACGTGGTGCATATGTGTGTGGAGCCAGAGGCTATCTCAGTGTAGATCCTCAGCTACTCTGGCCTCCTCTTTGTGAGGGAGGCTCTCTCACTGACCTGGAATTTACCAATTAGGCTAGACTGACTGGCCAGGGAGTCCCCGGGCTTCTCCTTTCTCTGCCTTCCTAGTGCTGGAATTATAAGCATATGGCACCATGTCTGGCATTTTATATGGATTCTGGGGATCCAACTCAGTTTCTCATGCTTGTGAGGGAAGCACTTTCCTGTCTGAGCTATCTCCTCATCCTTCTATGTCTATTTTGCCTAACAGAATATATGTAAAAAGTGGTGTTCTAAAAACTCAGTTTTGGAGATTATGAAGGCCTGAGAGTTTCTGCTTCCTCATGCTTAGAAGCCAGCCACCATATTGTCAGAAAGTCCAAGCACCTGCATGGAAGAACACCGAGGATTCAGGACCAAACACCTAACAGAGGGTCCAGTGACAACTTGCTAGCCATCTTGGGAGCCTCTTCCAGTTGAACTTGCCTTAGTTTAGGACAGCTTCTTTATGACTTGGTCCACAGTGCAACATTGTGAGCCAATAGTTGTTGTGTTTGAAGAGATCCCATTTGGGGCTGGTTACAAAGCAATCAGCAACTGAAAGAACCATCTGGGTGAGTGCCAAGAGGGGGAGAAAAGAAGGAAGGTGAGTGCCGGTGGGGAGGAGACCCGGCCATCTGTATTCCCTCCAGCAGAGAAGTACAAGACCTTTGGGTTGAAGGAAGATACCATAGGAAGAAAGATGAGTAACAGAAGAGAAAAGAAGTCTGAAATATTAAATATAAATAAGTAACCTTGCTCAAACGAGGGCAAGTTTTCTATTTGATAAAGTCAATAAAACTTAACATGCCAGAATTAATGGAAAAGTAAATCTGATCTTTCCATTTCGTTTGGAGGCTGGGAGTATTTGAAAAACTAAAACATCTTTAGTAATTCCTTCCTTTATCCCAAACAGATTGCACTTTTAAACACAGCCCCCATAAAACTGCAGGTTCAAAGGAACCTGAAACTGAATTAGCATAAAATCTGGAATTCTCATTGTCACCAAATACACAGCTGCCATCTGACAGCTGTGATTTCTCTCTCTCTCTCTCTCTCTCTCTCTCTCTCTCTCTCTCTCTCTCTGTCTCTCTCTCTCTCTCTCAAATAGAAACTGAAAGTAGCTGAGGTGACATGGGCCATGGCACCGTCCTTTCATGCCTCACTCCCTTCTTCCACTCATCACACGTTCAGGAGATGCTGAAGTCTAACAAAACCTTGAGTTTGCAATGAATCTCTGTGTGGTGACTTGCTCAACAAGATCAGTTGGCTGGGTGGGGAGGTGGGGGATGGGATCCATTTGTAGGCAAGGAGGGTGGAGGTGGCTCTCCTAAATTGAGTGCCATATTAGGATTTGTAGGAGTGCTAAATGGTGCTGTGGAGTTGTGTCTTGGCATGTGCATGTAGAATTGCATGCAAAGGGTTGCATGTGTGCATGGGTGCATTGCACTTCCTTGGTGATTCTCCACTTTTGTCTGATCCAGAGCTCACCAATTCTGCTAACCCAGCTAGTCAGCCAGCCTTGGGGGATCCTCCTGTCTCAGACTCCTGAGAGCTGCCATGCAGGTGATGGGGATCTGAACTCAGGTCCTCAATGATTGCATGGCAAGTGCTTTGTCCGTGAAGCCACCTCCCCAGGCCCTAAATGTGTGTGTGTGTGTGTGTGTGTGTGCGCGCACACACACACACACACACACACACACACACAGAATTGCTGGAGCTGAACTGAGGGAGAGGAGGTGAAACACCCTTCCCCAGGTTTTGCATTACAAATGCCAAAACTCACTCTGGAATACACTAAAATTTAAACACCAGCAGGTATACTGAGTCTCTTTTCACAATTCACTGAGCTCTTCCATAGCTCTCTCCTTGCTTAGATAGCTCTAAGCAACTACATTTAATTCTGCTGGAGCTAGGTGGGGGTGGGGGTTTTCTTTGCCTAATTCTGAAATATCATCACCTCTGGGACAAAAAAAAAGTTACACTTCTCTCTACTGGGGAGGAGCAAGCTGATAATAAGTATCAGATTCCACCCTAAGGAGTACTAGGCTGGAGGAAGTTTCTCTCACCCCCAGAAGTGAGAGTGGATTCAGCCAGCACCAACCCAAACCTCCTCCTCTGATTCCCCATATGATCTCTTGAATAAATCCAAGTGACAGATGGCAGGGACAGCCTCCACAGCACATGAAAAGCAGGCTGCAGCCCCATAGGGAGCTAGAGGCCTGGTCCTGTCTTTCCTTTCTCACAAGCTTCCTCCGCCAGGCCTGCTGGATTCTCCCCTTCCTCCAGGCCCCAGTCCCGGCCATCTGTTGCTGAACTAGGCACTGATGTTAACTTAACTGGGATCATTCAGGCGGGAGATGGGAAGGGCTGTGGGAATGGGGTGAGCTGCTCTGCTGATCTATTCCAAGAAACCTACAAGGAAACCAGTGTGGACAGTTAGGGCTTCATTTATTTTTGTGCACCCTTTGAAATTCCTTACTTTGTTTCCTTTTACTTGTGTTTTTTTAAAAAAATATTTTACAGGGTTTTTGTTTAATTTATTAAGTAGAAACATTGTATGAACAAATCATGTGTTGGTACCACCATTTCTCTCCTCCTTGTCCCCATTCCAATGAGGGCCATCCTTGGTGGGATTGCTGGCATCTACCATGGGGTTGTGAGAGCAGTAGTCATGGGGGGAGGGGACAATGGCTCTGGATATTCCCATCCACCTTGGCTCCTAATCTTTCCACACCTTTTCCCACAATATTCCCTGAGTCTTGTTTGGTTTTAAGTCTATTAGAGTGTCAATCTCTTAGCAGCTTCTGGATTTCTGCTTTTTAAACATTGTATCTTGTTTTTTGTCTTTGCCAATTTCATGCATGTATGTCATGTATTTTGATCATATTCACTTTCATTGCCATCTCTTATCCTCTTCCCATTCCTGCTGAACCCCCTTCTTCCCAATTAGCCCCCTTCCTACTTTCATGTCTTTTTTACCTATCTTCTTCCTCCTCCTCCTCCTCCTCCTCCTCCTGCTCCTCCTGCTCCTCCTCCTCCTCCTTTTTTGTGCTCCACTGAGTTTAATTAGGTTCACTTACATGACCACGGGTGGGGGTTATTTACCAAAGCCTGGGCAACTTACCAGTGGGCACACCACTGATGAACAATGCTCCCTTTTCCCCAGCAACTGTCAACTCCCAGTAGCTCCTCAAAGAGGGGCGGGGTCTCATGAGCCCCTCCAGCACATAAAGGAATATTCATGGCCCACTCTTGAACAGGAATCCACAGCTGCTGTGAGGCCATGAGTGCGAGGGCTGTGTCCTGGTACAAAGCATAGCATTCCACAGCACTCCTCCCCATCTTTCTGTTCTTATATTCTCCTCCTCTGCAATGCCCCCTGAGCCTTGGAGGAGGTGACAGAGATGTCCCATTTAGGGTTGAGCACTCAACAGTCACCTATTCTCGACACTTTGGCCAGCTATACATCTCTGCATTAACCTTGGCCTACAGCAAGAAATAAGGTTCTCTGACTGAGGCTGAGAGCAGCATTAATCTATGGTATACACATAAATATGTAGAAGAAACTCTACATTTTTTTTTGAAACAGGGTCTCAAGCCACCCAGCCTGGCTTTGAACTTGCTATGTAGCCAAGAATGACCTTGAACTCCTGATCCTCCTGCCTCTACCTCCTCAGGGCTCAGCTGCTGGGCTTCTTTACTGTTAATGTACAACTTTTCACATTCTCCAGGAGACAAAAAAATACAGCGAGCATCTGGTATTTACACAGAATCTTGGAGTTGACGGATTTAATTACAAGTGTTAGTAAAACAAGAAACTTGTAGCCAGGCTTTGAAATAGCCACTTGTCTATAACGAACGGGATTTTTCTTAGGGCTGTTGGTAAAGAAGGCTATTTATTTTCCTGGCAATGAGTTTTCTTGGAGAAGAGGAGGTTGGTAAGAAAATACAGTTGTTGGCTGGTAGCTTTTATTTTAATTTATGATGTTGTCCATCTTACACAAAGATCAAGCTACAAGCAGCATTCTACGAGGCGGTGTGCACTGAGTTGTTTTTCCATTAGCGATACTGGTGATGGATTTTCTCCGGGTTACCAGAGCTCACTTACAGCTGACAACATGCATTTGTGAAATGACTGGCTGAGTGTGAGGGTCCAACACGAGGCCAGGAAAATGTCTGCAAATAACTGACCTATGCAGGGATTAGAGGACTGGCTGGATCTCATTAGTGGCTCAGTTTGGTGTGTTTTAGAAACAGCCATGGTGGCGCATGTCTGTCATCCCAGCATTCAGGTGGTAGAAGCAGGAGGGTCAAGAGCTCAAGGCCAGCCTGAGCTATATGAGACTCTGTATTGTTTTTTTTTAATGGGCTGGGGAGATGGCTCAGTGGGTAAAAAGCTTATTTCACAAAGCACAAGGATCCCTAGCAGCTATGTAAATGCTGAACACAGTGGCACATGCCTGTAAATCCACCGCTAGGGAGGTAGAAACAGGGGGGAGGATCCCTGGGACTCACTTTCTAGCCAAATGAGTGACTCTAGGTTCAAGAACAGACCCTTTCTTTAAAAATATGGTAAAGAGTGACTGGTGACACCTGATGTCAATCTCTGACCTCCGCACACACACATGTGCACAGGCACTTGCACACTTAAGTGTACCCACACACATAAGTCACCTATATACACAAAGAAACATGCACACACCACTCACATACCATACAAATAAATAATAAATAAAATAAAAGAGAGTGGTGCATAGGGGTACTGGGAACCATTGGGGTGGGGGTAGATTTGTTGCTAGTCCGGGAGTGGACTGGATAAGCAAGGTCAGGAGACTTGGATTTTAGAACAGGTCCAAATTAACTGGTTAGGAAATGTGGTGAGTTATTTAACCTTTTCTCCATTGAAATACATATGGAGTGCTGGGGATGTAGCTCAGTTGGCAGAGTGCTTGCCTACCAGGCAGGAAGCCCTGGGTTCCATTTCCAGCACTGTGTAGATTGTGTGTGGTGGTGCATATCTGTAATCCAAGCGCTGGAGAGATCAAGGCTGGAGGATCAGGAGCTCAACATCATCCTTGGCTACATAAAAAGTTCAGGCCAGCTTGATCTATATAAGACCCTGTCTTAAAAAAATACATACAGGTTGGACTAATTTCTTTTTTCTTCCTTCTACTGTTATAAACATTTTTGGGTTCTCTCTCTCGCTTACTCTCTTTTGAGAGAAGGGGATCTCACTATGTAGCTGACAGTGACATGTACCTATAACTCCTTGTACAACCCAGGCTGACCTTGACCTTTTGGTCCTTTTGCCTTTCTGCCTTCTGGGTTTGGGGTTAGAAGAGTGCATCACCACGCCTGGCACTCTTGTGATTCATTATGACCTAATACTTAGTTTATAAACAGAGTCATCTTGGTACTAACAAAATATACATTTTCCTTTTCTTCTTCTTGGAATTTACCGACGACGAATTTCCATCTAAAGCATTTTCTTCAGTTTATCTTTTCTGCTTCTCACTCTCTCTCCCACTGTCTTGGAGTTTCCTGGTCAACCACCCAAGTGTCAGAAGTGTGCACTCAATCCTAAATGTTGAGTACAGTTGTACCTCCTCTTTGAAATAATCAGGACACAAGTGAGTCGCTTGGGCTCTGTACAGCTGTCCTTTGGTGCTGGGGCCCCATTAAACACATTTGTAGGCTTTATGTTTTCCAAACAAAACCCAAAGGATAAACGTGTCATCACACACTCTTTAATCTGAAAACCACAAGGCAGACTTCAGAAAGAAAGAAAAAAAATATACACACATTCTCCCTTCCCCCTTAAAACCCACACAAATCAGAATCTAAGCTTTTCCTTAATGGGACCATTCCTAGCTAAAGAAAAGTGCCCAGCACATTGGGAACCAATTTAGCCCATTCTGACTTCCCAACAATCCAATCAAATAATAAATACCCTGAACTGGGCTACAAAGGGAGGCGACCACATGTATTTCCTCTCAAGATTTTTCTTTTTTAACATGAAAGTTCAGCTTGCAAAGAACTTGATGTGCAGATACACGTGGACTCAATAGCAAACGATCTTTAACTGATGAGGTGGCTTCCAGATTCAAGTACACACTATCAGGATTTCAATCCTTACACTTGGGTAATGGAAAGTTTGAGTCACATGAAGAGTTGTGGAATCCAAGGAAAGATTTAGTTTTAAATGAGCCTCTTGGGCAGGCTGAGTGATGCCCTAAAAAAGTACCATGTGTCTCAAATTCCACCTCTTCCCTTTGTTCTCTTGGTGCTTCCTACTAGGACAAGTCAGTGAGACTTTGTCTCAAAATAAAACCTGTAAACAGGGCTGAGAATATAACTCAGTGTAGAGGGATGTCCTAGAATCCCCCAGTGAGGAAGCATAGCTCAGCAGTATAGAGCCTGCCTAGATTCCCTCAGTAAGGGGCTGGGGGTGTTGCTCAGTGGTAGAGCTCCTGCCTAGAATCCCCCAGTGAGGGGCTGGGTGTGTGGCTCAGCATGTAGGAGGCCCTGGGTTCAATTTCCAACAATACCAAGGAGTCCAAAAACTGTGGATTGGGAAGAAAACAAGAGCCAAGGGCAGTACCCAGACAGTGTTTATGTTTACTGTTTGTGGAAGGAGCCACAGGAAGTGGCATGGAAGGGAAAGCTGACAAGTGCTTTAGAGGTACTGGAAGATAAGAACTGTGAAGAAGGGAATGGGTTGGCAATGTGGGTAGCAGGTGTATAGTGAATGCTAAGAGAATTGTCAGAGAAGGAAGCCCAAGCTAGGTTATGTGATAAAAGCTAAAGTAGTTAAAAAAAGAAGAAGATGATCAGATGTTCAGGTGAAGTTTGAAGGCGTCATAGAGAAAGGCCAGAAGGAAATGCGAAAGCAGTGGGAGAAGTTCTCCAGTCACTTTCCAACTATCTGAAGCAGAGGGCAGGCTACAGCACTCTACCTGGCTCTCTACCGTAATCCTCTCTCATGAAAGGGAACCACCAAGCAACCCAGATGTCATCCACAGCGTCATCAACCACAGAGAGAAAATGCAAGCAGAAACCTCTGCAATACATCTTGGGATGCTCACCTTCTAGAAGCTTCTCTGGGGAAACTCTTCCCCAGAGCCCAGATGCTATTCTGTGAGAGGCACTCACATCCCATGGGAAGGACACGTGCAGATGTTCAAGTGGCATTCCCTGCTGAACTCAGCATCAAGTCACTCCTTCTAGGTGGTACATTCTACCAACTCCCAGCCATTCAAGTCATCCTATCAACATGGTGCAGAGACAAGCCTTTCATTCTGTTGGCCTGTCCCAACAACACCTCTTCCACAAGATCCATGAACTGAGAAGAAAAGGGTTCTTGTCTTATAGCAGTAAATTCTGGAGTATAGAACTGGAACAAACATATCTTAAATATAGACTTCTTAAGCTGTCCCCACAGAAAAGCTGCTTATTTCTGAGACACTGAGGGCAAGAGAAGTTAACTGGAGATGCTTCTGGAGTATAGGCCACACCTGAGGTGCAAAGAGCACAGCACCCCAGAAAGTGGGGAGGGGCATGCACTGAGTCACATGCTAGGAAGCTCTATTATGCTATTTTGAAGAGAATAAACACATGCAAAAAAATAAACAAATAAAAACCACCTTAACAATGGTTTGGTTGCAATAGGATCCAATGCTATTCCTCATTAGTTCCCCTTGGCTAGTCAGATAAGCAGCGTGTGTCACTGGAATCCGCTGTGGGTCCATTCCTGTGACGGAATGTGGGACTATATAGATTGCTTTTTACTGCATGCTTTCTTGAGCCTGCTTTGAAATCCACAGTACATATATGACATCCTCTTCCCGCAGGAGCAGAACTTCGGTTTCCATGGAGGGGTAAAAGAAATCCAGCTGCTTTTGAAATGGAGGAGGTGGGAAAGGGCCTAGCGGCCATTATCAGTGACTCCCAGGTGCCAGGGGAAACCAGGGTGGTGATAAAAACACGTGGCTGACACCTCTAGAGAGGATCAGCTCTGCTCTCCTTCCCCACCCTTGCTCCCAGCTCCCTTTTCTTTTCTCCACCCCCCCAAAGGAGGCTTTTTACCCTCATTAAATGAAACCTTATCTCTGAAAGACGGCAATCCTCAGCAAATGACAAGTGCACCTAATCTCATTTTCTGACAAGTGACTCTGACAGCACCTTCCTTTTGATTTCTGAGACATGTAGTTAGACACATATTAATCTGTCAGTCACCATCTCTAGCAAGAATGAGAGAGAGAGAGAGAGAGAGAGAGAGAGAGAGGAGAGAGAGAGAGAGGAACATTTGTGAACACGAAGGCAAAACAAGAGGCCTACTTTAACTGATGCCTGCATATTTCTTTCTTGGGGCTCCTCTGTCTGTCCTTCAGGCATACAGCATCTATAAAGAGGGGCTGGAAGTTGCATGTGGGGCTCCCAGTCACGTGGTCCAGTGGAAAGAATACATGTTCCTAGTGGAGCACACCAGGTTCAAATCCCCATCTTTCCTTATAAAGTTAATTCCACTTCACAAGATCTTGCACTCCTGAACCTATCTCTAGGATGGAGCTTGCAGCATCTATTACATCTTGTTTGTTTTGAGTCAAGGTTTCGCTATGTAGCCCAGGCTGGCCTTGAACTCTCAGTCTTCCTGCTTAATCCTCCCAAGTACCGAATCTCAGACATGTACCACTACACCTGTGGAGATAAGATAGCTTTATCTCATGAATGTTTAAGGATACAGTAGACACCCCAAAACACAAGTGCACTATTGTATCTGCTAAGGCCTTCCTTCCAGAATGAAGGATTCCGATTCAGCATCTAACCTGGGACAAACGGAATTATTTTGCCCGGGATAGAAAATAAGCGAGACACAGGGTGTTCTCATAGAGCTGACAACCTGGCACTGAGTAACAGTCTGATAGAGATGGGAAAATCAAGTCTCCCGAGCATAAGTCACTGTGTGGCAGACAGTTCATACAGGGTAGAATGGGCACTTATATCCAAATCCTTGCTTCTCAGTCCCTGCTCCTCACATGACTTTCTGAAGACCATTTCACTTCCTTGGGAATTGTCCTTCAGGGACAAATATGCAAGCTCATGGGTCTATGCAATTTAGGTTGGGTCTGTGGCTCCCTTCTGAAGGAAATGGAAGGATGTGAGCTAAGGTGGAGGCGGTCTCCCTGGAGTCTGATGAGTGGGATCAGTACCTGTGAGCTTCTGGGCTGGGTTACTGCAATCAGGCAGGTGGCCTGTGTGAAGCTGGGCTTTAACACCAGCTGCTCCATCAAATTCTCCATCTCTCTGTTTCCATCTCTCTCTCTCTCCACACACACATACACTACTTTGTGTGTACGGGTGCATATGCATGTATGAGCAAGTATGTGGAACGTAGAGGACAACCTCAGCTATATTCCTCAGGCAATGTCCGCCTTTTTGTTGTTTTTGAGATTATCTCCCATTGGCCTTGAACTTGTGCCAATCCTATGATGCACATGCCTCCGCCTCTCTAGTGCTGGGATGGGAGGTGTGCCCTACCACACCTGGCTTTAATAAGTGACATTTTTAATAGGATGGAGGATACAGAGATCGAGAGGGGCAGAAGTTTAAGAGTTTAAGCTCAGTGGTTAAAGTGCTTGCCTGGCAAGCATAAGGACCTGAGTTCAATCCCCAGAACCCAAGTAAAAGGTAGGATGTCATGGTACATGCTTATAGTCCTAGTATTGGGGAGGTAGAGACAAGATCTCTGGGGCTTGCCGTCCAGGCAGTCTAGCTCGATTGGTGAGTTGTGGGCCAATGAGAGAGACTGTCTCAAAAGAGGTGGAGGAGGGCTGGAGCAATGGCTCATTGATTAGGGGCACTTACTTGCAAAGTCTGAAGACCTGGGATCAATGCTCTGTACCCATGTCAAGCCAGATGCTCAAAGTGGCACATGTATCTGGAGTTCCTTTGTAGTGCCAGGAAGCCCTGGCTCATCCATTCATCCTCTCCATTCTGTCCCTCTCTTTCCCTCTCTCTGTGTATGTCTTTCTCAAATAAGCAACATATATATTTGTTTTTTCAAGGTAGCATCTTGCTCTAGCCCAGGCTGACCTGAAATTCACTATTTAGTCTCAGGGTGGCCTCGGACTCATGGTGATCCTCCTACTCACGGTGAGCCTCCTACTCACTTCGAGCCTCCCGAGTGCTGGGATTAAAGGCGTATACCACCACACTCGGTCAAAATATTTTTAAAAGGTAGAAGATGGTATTTCTGAGGAACACCTGAGATTGTCTTCTGACCTCCACACACACATGCTCGTGCACACACGTGTGAACATGCATGAACACCACACACATCTGTGAAAAAAAGTTTACGAGGATAAGAACTATATATTCTCTTATCCTTGAACAAGTGTTCTGGAGAATCTGGAGAGCTATAAAAGTAGCAGCTTCATTTATGCAGGTGTCAGTCAAACACATACATGACAGCTGTCAGCCTGGGCTATCACTGGACCCAAGGGAGGGAACAAATGTCTCTCCTAGGTCACTTCTAGCTCTCGCTCATAGATCATTTTTCCACCTGTGGCTGCACAGCTCAGAATCAAATCCTGATCAACTTGACAGCAAGCACTTCCTCTCCCTATCTGTAATAATAGTGACAAATCTCATTCTCTGTTGGATTAAAATCTTCAGCCTTCAGAGTCTTCTGACACGTGCAGATGAGGACTCGGGGTTTATAAGTGGATGGAATCAATTATGACTTGATTAAGATGGAGCAAAAAGAAAGGCATAATAACAGTCATCATTTCATTTATAGAGCCTTCCTTCTCCACCCAGGCTCCCCATGTGCAGTAAAGGCAATTAAAACAGGGTTCCGTTAAAAATGCCATAAAACAGAAGTCAAATAAAATATTCAGGAGCCAAAGTGGCATTATTAAGTAAGTGGGTACAAAAGAAGGTCCTCAGACACTAAGGGAGTTTATAGTGCCCAGGAAGTCGTCAGCCAGAGTGGGGGGAAGACAAAGAAAGTATATATGTACATTGTTGTTTTCTCATGAAAACTTTGGGTTGTTGAAAAGTGGAAAATAAGTTTCTCCTGGCCACTCTATGAGTGTGCAAGCTGGAATTCGTTCTACATTTCTGATTCCTTTAAAAATATTTTTATTTATTTTTAAGTTGGAAGGAAGAGAGAGGGAGAGAGAGAGTAAGAGAGAGAGAGAGCGAGCATCCCAGGGCCTCTGGCCACTGCAAACAAACTCCAGATGCATGCATATGCCACTCTGTGCATCTGGCTTTACGTGGGTACTGGGAAATTAAACCCAAATTGGTAGGCTTTGCAGGAAAGCACCTTAACCTCTGAGCCATCTCTCCAGTGCCTAATATTTCCAATTTGCCCTGTGCTCTTGGCTGCTTTGTTAGAAAAGTTGTGTACCCCTTCACCTGTGTGAGCCCTATTGTGGGACTGCTGCAATCTGTTAGTTGTGTCTGATCCTACCAGGTAGCATGCAGAAACATCCTCAGTACTCTTATACCAGAGAAAAACCACAGAATGGAACACAGAGCAAATGTAATTATGGCCCTTCATGCAATGACCAACATTCAGAAGACAGCTAAGGAGTTGTTTCATTCTTTGATTTTTGGTGTGTGTATGCATGATGTGTATGTGTGCACATGCCATGGCATGTGTGTGGAGGTCAGAGGGCAACTGTGAGTGTTGGTCCTCGCCTTCCAACTTGTTTGAAACAGGGTCTCTCACTGTCAGGCCAACTTCCAGGTAATTCTCCTCCAAATGAACCTCCTACCCAGACTGCATTTTGTAATTCTGATCGACCTGAAAAAAAAAATATCATCTGTTGACAGAATGATGTACAAGAGAAATTTAAGAGTTAAGGGGTGTTTTGTTGCTGTTATTATTGCAATGAGACAGGGTTTCATGTATTCCCAGTCTGACTTCAAACTCACTATGTAGTTAAGAATGACCTTGACCTTTTGATCCTCTTACCTCCACCTTCCAAGTGCTGGGATTAAAGTTGTGTACCATCACATCCGGTGGTGGAACCCAGGGCTTCATGCATGTTAGGCAAGCACTCTACTAACTGAGCCACATCCCCAGCCCCCAAACCCTGAGTTTCTTTGTGTGTATGGTGTGCATGTGTGTCTATGTGTTCACATGTGAATGCCTGTGGAAGGGCTTTGGGAAGTCAGAGGTTGACATTTCCTTGTTCTCTATTTACTGAGACAGTCTCTCACTTGATCCCAGAGCTCTCTGATCTGGTTAGTCTAGCTAGCCAGCTTTTTCCATGGATTCCCATCTCTGCCTCCTGAGCCCTGGGAGTACAGGTAGGCCACCATAACCACCTGGCATTTACATGCATGCTGGGAATCCAAACTCTGGTCCTCACGCTTACACAGCAAGCACTTTATCCACTGTGCCATTTGCCCAGCCTGAAGACCTGAGTTTTAACAGTAGCTATGTGACCTTGGGCAAGTCACTTTAATTTTTCTGAGTTGAAAGCACTGGGGAAGGATACATGTAGTCCCCTTCTAGCTTTAAAATTCTCTGTACCTGTGGATAAACATAGCCCAAGCTTTTTTTTTTTTTTCTTGCTGAACCCTCTGCAGGGCAGGTGAAAGCCAGATAAACAAGATCCTTGGAAGCACATGATCTGAATAACCAGAAGGGATGCAATTAAAATCAGGGTTCTGTTCCCACAAACACACCCAATGATCTTCCCATAAAAACACCATGGTAATTAACAAACCTGCAAACCAGCAAACCACACGTTGCCACCCTCCAGGACCTGCCAGGCTTAGCTCGGAGCCTGATTCAGGAATCCAGGCTCTTGCCCTCACCTCTTAGACAGTAAGTCTCGCTCCTGACTGTGTTTGGGTGTGTTTAGCCCATGGCTTTGGTGAGAGTATTTTTAAGACATGTTAGGGCATGAATACATTTCTGGAATTTTAAAAACCATTACAACATGAAGAATAGTTGCAAGGGGCCAGTTTGTATCTGAATATTCTCGTATCTGTACTAAGCCTGTCTCTTTTCTCCTTTTGTCTGAAAGGGGTTTACTTGTGCAGGTGCCAAATTAGTTCCCAAGGAACCTGGCTCTGGAAGGACCCTCTCCAGGGATGTAGGGGTCATTGCCTCAATCCTCCAGAGTTGGGGCATTCCATGGGCTGGACCAGCCCTTAGCACCATCTGACCAGAGTGAAGTCTATTTTCAGCATTCTCCTCTGCTTTTAACACCCTTATGTCATGCATTCACCCAGACTGGCCTCATGGCCCAGAAATTATATTTGCCCTGTCATCTGGCTAACCTGATAAACCTCTAGTGCCCCAGCTGGGGAGCAAGGGGCCAGCTAGGGGCCTCTGTTTTAGCAGAAGAGGACTTTCAGTCTTTATAGATAACAACAGGGAGAGGTGTCCTCACAAATGAGGTCCTAGAGGAGAGCTTTAAAAAGATAACAAGTTCTCAGATGTTTCTAGAGTCATTTCACTGAGGGCAGCAAGTCTGGTTATCTTTATAGTCTCCATGAGATAACCCCTCTCCCCAGAGAACTGGCCCTGTAAGGGTGTCATGCATTGAATAGCCTGAATTTGATAATTAAAAACTGATGAGAGACTTCACAAGACCTGGCTAGTCAATGTGTAGCCTGCAAATCAGTAGTATCTACATTGACTGGGAGACCTCAGACTGGGAGTCTCATAGCTGTGGTTTAGTTGGTAAAGCCCAAGTTCAGATTCCCAGAACTCATGTAAATGCTGCTTGTGATGGGTGCAGTCCTGTGAGGCCAGAGCTCAGGAGGCAGAGATAGGGGATTCTTGAGACTAGCTCGCTAGCTAGGATAGCTGAATCAATTCACTATGGGTTCAGTGAGTGACCCTGTCTCAATAAAATCAGGTGGATAGCAAGTGAAGAAAATACTTGAAAGCTACCTCTGGCCTCCACATACACACATGTGCACCTGTGCACACACATAGGAAAATACACACACACACACACACACACACACACACACACACACACACACACACGAGTGCACCCCCCCCCACATATACACATGTAAAAAGAAAAGAAAGTAAAATTAAAAAGTGCTGAGTTGCAGGCCCCACCTGAGGACCTCCAGGGAGTGGGGTGCAGGCTAAGCTCTGAGAGTTATTTGCCTAGCAAACCAAAAGGGGCATAAAAAGGTGACTCTGCCCAAACACTCAGAACTAACTGTGCAGAAAGACAGTAAGACCAAATTTGTACTGCGTTCTCAGTTGACAGACAGATCTGCGCAATACACACAAGCCCACATTTAAGGAGACCAAAGGTGTCATGAGGCCCTGCTCTTATGCACAGATTCATCGGAATTTCACTTGACACTGCAAAATTCAATTCCAGTCTTACCAAAGTTTCAAGGAAGACTCAACCGTGGGCCAGCACATCCCCTTTGGTAACCTGCCATTTTATTGATTTGAAACACAAGTCTATGCTTGGCTTAAGCTTAGGTGGAGTTTCATCCCAGTATTTGTTAGTGAAAGGTTACAAAAAGTAGGGTAAAGAAACATGAAAGGTGATTTATCGGGTGGGGGCTGGTACTAATCTTCCAAAAGGGAACCTTCAAGCTCTCCAACCACCCAGTGAGAGATTTCTTTCTCCATTTTTGCTTTTTTAGCCTGGATTAATAAATCCAGGCGTCTTTCTTGGCGCAGGTATATTTTTCACTTGCTGATGGTGATGGGAAGCCTCCTGCTCACATCTGTATTATAATAAATGCACTATAAATGAGGAAGTCGGAAACAGTAAGGGAACGATGTTTTACTTTTAAATGCTAATTACGAAGCCCCGGCACTGTTAATGTGCAGGGTGTTCTGTCAATTTTTAATGTTTATGCCAAGTGTAGTCTTCAATTTAACATGAGATTTTAATCCTTTGAGTACTAAATTGCCTTTTAATGCTTGAAGAACAACATTGTGCTTGCACAAACTCAGGTCTGAAAAATGTATTTAGTACAAGGTGTTTTGTGGGAAGGCAGAAAGGGGGGGAGGGAACTCTGTTTTTCCTCTTTCCTTCCCTAAGAAGATGGTAGTGGAACACCCCTCCCTGTTCTCTCTACTTCGTTCTTTATTCTTTCTGAGGTTGTCAGGGAGCATTGCTCTCCCGGTTGCTGATTTAACCCTGCAGTGAGAACTCCCCACTTGCTCTCAGGAACACAATCCACCCCGGGGCATGCCTTGCCCCATCAAAGGAATGCCAGCAGAAACAGATGCCTGGGAGCTTTCAGACCACCCTCCTGGTACATGCCAAGCTGAAAGGTAAAGGGGCTTTGGGCATGCTTAGGGGCACAGACATGTTTTTCTACAACCATACATGTACAACCATGTGGGGGAAAACTATGTCCTATAAATAAAAGGACTCAACTATGGGCTGGGTATGTGGCTCAGTTGGTAGAGTACTGACCTAGCAGGTTGAATCCCTGGGTTCAAATCCTCAGCATTGCATAAAATGGGAATGTAAACCTGCAATCCCAGCACTCAGAAGGTGGAGGCAGGAGGTTTGAGTCCGTTCTCAGCTCCCTAGTGAGTTCTAAGCCAGCTTGGCTTACATGAGACCTTGTCTCAAAAACACAAACACACATACACAGGGCTGAGAGGATGGCTCAGTAGGTAAACAAGAAGACCTGAGTTTGGATCCTGAGCACCCACATAAAAAAGCCAGATGCTGAGATGGGCCTGGTGACTCACACCTTTAGTGCCAGCACGTGGGAGGCTGATGTAGGAGGATCAATGTGAGTTCAAGGCCACCCTGAGCTACAGAGTAAGTTACAGTTTAGCTTGAGCTAGAGTGAGACCTTGCCTCGCAAAAACAAAACAACAAACACAAAAAAATTAAGAGAAAGCAGATGTGTCAGGGTGTGCTTTCTAGCCCAGCATTAAGGAAGTGGAGATGGGAGGATTCCTAGGGCGTGCTGGCCAACTAGTTTTGCCTAATTGGTGAGCTCTGGATTCAATAAAAAAAAACCTTGCCTCAAAAAATAAAGTGAAAAGTAGCTGAAGAAGACCCCTGACATTGACCTCTGGCCTGTACACATGCACACATATGTGCATATTCACCTGCACACACATGCCTCCCTACATACACAAACACGCATGCACACTTGCACACATAGTTATTCATGCTTCAAAGAACAAAAGAAGGGATTTTTCCAACAGTAAATTGGGCAGGTTCATACATGGAAAGGGAGGGTAGAGTGACAAGAAAGTCAGTAGGGACTCAGGACTGTTTCTGTCCAGGACACCACTGTCTAGGCAGGCAGCTGTCATACTGATGGCTTTCTCCAACAGTGGATGTCACACCCAAACCTCACTCTAACCCAAGTCTCCCTTCCAGAACCCTCTTCTCCTATGCTCTCAATGTGCCATACTGAACTCCTCATGCTTGCCAAATATGTACCTGCCTTAGAATTCTGGATGAAAATGGAAAAGACTTACACATCCCCCATGTGTGTTGAGTACCATTCTAACTACTTTATACATGGGCTGGGGGCACAGTTCAGTGGTGCAGCAAGTTTTCACCATGTATGAGGACTGCAAAGTAAAATGAGTACTCTATATGGACTAGCTTCCTCCATCCTCTCAAGAAGCCATACTGCCATTATTGTTGTTGTGAATATTATTATTACCATTTTTGCAGATGGAAAAACTGGTGATATACAATGAGATTGAGTAATAGATTTGGTTGCTTTTTTCCATGCTGTCAAAAACCTGATAAGAGGGCTAGAGAGATGGCTGGGCAGTGCCTAAACACCTGGATTCAATTCCCCAGTACCCACATAAATAAAGCCAGATGCACAAAGTGGTGCATGTATCTGGAGTTCGTTTGCAGCGGTAGGAGGCCCTGGCATGTCCATTCTCTCTGTCTGTCTCTATCGCAATCTGCTTGCAAATAAATACAATATTTTTAAAACTCTGAAAAGAACTGAATGTGGTGGCACATGCCTTTAATCCCAGAGGCTGAGATAGGAGGATTGCCACGAGTTCGAGGCCAGCTTGAGACTACATAGTGAATTCCAGGTCAGCCTGGGCTAGAGTGGGACCCTACTTTGAAAAGCCAAACCAAACCAAACCAAATCCCTGACAGGAATAACTTAAAGAAGGAAGGGCTCCTTTTAGATCCCATGGCAGGGAAGTCATGGTGGCAAGAGCCTGCATCTGCTGGCTCACATCTCACTGGATCAGGAAGCAGGGAGAGAGGAAGGCTGATGGTCAGTTGACTTTCTCCTTTTGGTTCAGTCTAACACTTCAGCCTGTGGAATGGTGCCACCCAAATTTAGGGTATATTTCTCTACCTCAACCCAGTCTAGAAACCCCTCAAAGACTAAGTCAGTGGTCTGTTTTCATGGTGGCTCTAGATCCTATGAAGCAGGCAATCAACATTAACTATCACAGGGAACTTGCTTAAGCTCTCAGAGGTAGTGTAGGATGGGTTCAGGACTTGAACTCAAGCTGTTTGATTCTAGAATCCCTCGCTCTTAGCAGCCTCACAATGCTGCCCGCTGTTGCACTTTCTGCTTGAATGCCCTTCCTGGCACCTGCCATCCTCTGGGGTTTCTTCCAACTGTCAGTAAACTCCAGCTGGGATACAATCACTTTCTTCTGTCATCCACAGGCATTCTGGGAAGGCTGGTCACCCTGTCCACTTTGTAGGTTTGTAGTTACCCTGTGCAGAGCACTCTGGTAGCTGAGTGGAATGCCACTACAGTACAAATGTTTGACTCTGCGGAGTCTAAGGAAACCCCTGTGTCACAAGGGGTAGGGGCTATGGGGCCCTCTAGACTTGGGAGACCAAGGTGTCATAAGCAATCCAGTTTCTTATCAGCTTGAATCAGACGAAACTGTTATTTGGAAGGACAAATATAGTTGAGCATCAGCAATTTCATCTTTTTATGTACTTTCAAAATATATATACATGTTTAAATTTATTTTAGAATTATCTTTGTTATGTATGTGTGTGAGCATGCCAGGGTGCACACATGGAGATCAGAGGACAACCTGGCATTGCTCTATCTCCCACCTTGTCTTTGAGGTGGGGTCTCTTGATGTCCTGCTTACACAGCAAGCACTTTTCCCCACAGAGCCATCTCCCCAGTATGAGTATCAACAATGTTGTGTAGCACAGTGTGTCCTGCCGGGCATTGCAGTAAGGTATTTCAGGGCCAGCAGTGGCTTTCTGGTCAGCCCAAAGCTCGGAGTCTGGCCACTTCTAATGTCCTTCCTGGTGTTAACACCCTCTACTGGAAACCACATCTTCTGGAAGAAAGCACTTGCTTTGCAAGTGTTCTCTGGTCTCGATTAGGCATTCAGAAAGAACAATGGCCCAAATCCCTGCTTAGTAAACTGTTTAATGATTAAATAGCACATTAGCAGCATCTGAATATAAAAAGGCCATCTTTACATGAGAAAGCTAATGGGCCTGCTTCACCAACACCACTGCAGCTGCTCACACAGAGAGGGAAAGACATGTGGGGAGAGAAATTACGAGGTTTCATCACTTTATAACTTCAACAACAACACAACATCCCGCATGGAGTCCAACAGCTACCACTTACTGCAGGGGCAAGTGGCCACCCTAAATACAGGTTTTTTTTCTGAATCTACTTATTACATGGTTGGCCACATTATAATTTGATGTGAAACCATGCATTAGCTTTACAGGTACAAGTACGAATGCCGGAAGGAAGGGACAAGGCAGGTCTGGCATGGAGAGAAGACAACGAACATCCAGGGGTCTTTGTCCTCTGGTACCAGAGATGCTTGGCTGCTGCGTGAACCAAGGGACAGAGCATCACCTTACCCTGGCTGTCTCCATCCTTAAAACTCATTCTTAAAACCCAGCAAGTTGATTTCTATCTTATCAGGGCAATTAGAACATGAGTACTAGGGCTGAGGAGATAGCTTGATGGGTCAAGTGCTTGCTGATTAACTGTGATCACCTGAGTTTTATCCTCAGTATACACATAAAATGCCAGTCATGACAGGGCATGTCTATAATCCCAATGCTGGGGAGGTGGAGACAGGAGGATCCCTAGGGCTTACTGGCTAGCTCCTCTAGCTGAATTACTGATCTCTGGGTTCAGCAAGTGTCCCTGTCTCAAAGAGTAAAATGGAGAGGGACTGAGGGAGACACTTGATGTCTTCCTTTGGCCTCAACACACATATGTACATACACTCACATTTGTGCATACATGAACATGGATATACACATATGCCAACACACACATGTATGCATGCATGAAAGAAAACAAGTACTAGCTACATATAGTGGTGCATGCCTGTAATCCCAGCACTCAGGAAGCTGAGGCAGGAGGACCATGAGCTTGAGACCAGCCTGGACTAAAGAGACCTTTTCTCAAATGAATGAATGAGTGAATGAATGAATACAAGTATAAGTTGTGTACCTGGGTTCAATTTTACTTGATTTAAGGCAAGGTCATGACTCTACTAGTAAGTTATTGAAAGTCACAGTGAGAAGTGGTTATGATCTATGAATATTCACCACAATCATGATTCTTTAACTACACTGGTAAATAACCAAGTGCAAGATTGAATTTCCTGGCCTTTTGCAATTGGTTAAGGCCAAATGACTAGTTTGTGGCAATAGTCATATATAAAGGTTTTATGTGTCAATTTTAAAACTACCCAAGGCTGGGTGGACATAAAAGACTAAGAGACAAAGTACACAATTAAGAGAGTTGGGTCCCCAAGTCACTGCCTGGAACAGTGTCAAGTACCAACCTGGATATCTATAATGAGTAAGCCACAAGAACCATCTGTCTTTTCTCATGTGTATGTGTATGTATGAGGGAGGGTGCACAGCAGGTGTGAGCAGGTGCATGTGGATACCAGAGGACAAACTTAGGTGTTATAACTCAGGAATGTGGTCCATCTTTTATCTTTTTACAGAGTCTCTCACTGGCCTGGAACTCACCAAGTAGGCTAGATTGTCTGGCCAGTAAGCCCAGGACTTGTCTCCACCTCTTCAGTGCTGGGGATTATAAACATGTGCTGTCACACCCAGCTTTTTACCTTCTGACACTGGTGGAATTTATTGAATTCAGGTCCTCAATGCTTGAACAGCAAGCATTTTACCAATGGAGCAGTTTCCCTAGTCCTGACATCTGTTATGCTAGACTTTTATTCATCTTGGGTTTCTACTTGATACAGAGGCTACCTTATTCCCATGCACACAGGTAACTTGCATTTACTCTGGAAAAAGGCCTTCACGTGTTCCACAGAACTTTCTATTTGTAAACTAGGGATAATTATATGAAAATGACTAGAGGTGTGTCACTGACAAGCAGAAGAGAATAATGAGGATTGACAGCAAAACCCAGCTATGTGTGTACATGTGAGGAAGCCAGATGTTTATCAGAGTCTTCTTCAATAATTCTCTTTTATCTCTTTTTGTGGGGGAGGGGCTTTTCTTTTCTTTTTCTTTGACAGAGCCTTTTGCTGAACCTAGAGCTCACTGATTTGGCTAGACTAATTAGTCAATAAGCACCCAGGATCCTCCTGTCTCTGCCTCCCCAATGCTGGGATTACAGGTGTGTGCCATGATGGTCAGTATTTTTAAATGGGTGCCAGGGATATGAACTCAAGTCTTCATGTTTATATGACAAGCATTTTACCCACCGAGCCATCTCCCTGGCCTCTAGAAAGATCTTTCAACACCTGCCTATTCTCCATCATAGAACTTTCTTCCAGGAAAAAGCCGGAGGAAGATGGTACTGTTATTTCAGCATTTGGGATGCATTGCTACAGACCTAGGGATGCAGGCAATGGTGTGAGTCTAGGGAGAGGGATTTATGAAGCCGTTCATTCCTCTCTCCAAGCCCCATGATACAGTTATAACTCTCCCTTTCACAGTGGGGCTTATGGCTTTCCAATGAATCACTGCCCTCATGTTATCTCCCAGTAACCTGCTGGGCTTAGCATAGACTGTTGTTTCTAAGAAGTAATTAGGACTTCCTTTTCCTGTCTTTAAGACTTCTCAGCCTCTCTAAGACCCTTATCTATAGCTTGTCTTTAAGAAGGCTGGCCAGAGGTGAATGATCCAGGACAAAGCTCTGTAATCTTACTATCTACCACTTTTTTTTTTTTTTTTTTTTTAGACACGGTCTCCCTATGTTGCCCAGGCTGCCCTTGAACTCACTATGTAGCCCAGGATGGACTCAGATTTAATATCCTATGCCTACAACTACGGAGCGCAGGGATTATAGGTGTGCTCCTTCCCATGCCCTCCCTCCCTCTGGTGTTTGTATATGTGTATGGGTGTTCGAATGCTCATGTATCTGTGCATATGTATGTTCACATGCGTATGCCTGCATGTGGAAGCCAGAGGTCAGTGTTGCATGTCTTCCTCAATCACTCTCCATCTGGTTTTATGAGTTGGAGTCTCTCTCTGAGCCTGATTTGCTAGTCTAGCTAGCCAGTTTGCTGCAGGGGTTTTCCCACCTCTGCCTCCCTGGTGCTCCATACCCAGCTTCTGCATGCATAGGTGCTGGGGATCCAAACTCAGGTGCTCATATTTGCATGGCAAGCACTTGACTTAACTGAGCAATCTCTAACAGCCCTTCATTTTTCTTTTTGAGACAGGGGCTCATGTAGCCCAGGTTGATCTTGAACTTCTCATCTTCCTGCTTCTACCTCTAGAGTGCTAGGATTACAGCTTGTGTGCCACCATGGTCAGTTTATGCGGTACAGGGGACAGAACACAGGGCTTCATGCATGGAGGCTTTGCATATGGGCACAGCCCCAGCTCCTGGCTTTTCTAACTGAAGCTCTCCATGCTCTGAACTCACAGTTGCACAAACTCTGCCACCACCATGCAAGGGATGAGAAGCATTCTGCAGTGGGTGGAGTCAACAATGCAGCCAGTCCCACTCAGGGCCAGCTTTCACAGGGATGTCTGTGTCCTGGGAACATGCTTGGACAAGTGGGATGGCCTGGTGGTCCCCACCAGGCTCACTTCGATTCCTCAGGTACCCATGTTCTCGCTGTGCCTATAGTCCACATTGCTTCTGCTATCCTTTCCCCTGTCCGATTTTCTCCAACAATAATGATCGCTAGCTAATGTTATGGGAAATGTCTGTAAGTCTGTCTGCGTACTGTCTAGACAACTTGAAAATAAGTCTACACAGAGGCAGGGGTTGTTGGGTATCTTTCCCTTGAGGAAACCCAGTCCACAATACCCACCCATGAATATCAGTGAGTCAAACGAGAAAATCCCTAGGAGGTGGGTACTGTGAGGATGGTAGTGATTCTTCACAGATAAGGTGGCTCACCTCAGGGAACACTCCCAATGCTCATTCATCCAGGAAGGGACAAGACTCTAGAAGCTAAAGTAAGACATTATTTTGCATGTGTGTGGGTGCCCTTGTGCACGTGTGTGTAGAGGCCAGAGGTTGGCGTCAGGTGTCTTCCTATACTGTTTTCCACCTTATTTACTGAAACAGGGCCTCTCTCTGGACCCAGTGCTCACCAATTCCACAAACCTAGCTAGCCACCTTGTCCTGGGGATCTGTCTGTCTTTGCCTCCTGAGTCCTGGGATTATAGGTGTGTGTGGCTATGTCTAGCATTTTATGTAGTTTATGTAGGTACTAGGGATCCAACTCAGGTCCCATGGAACCATCTCTCCAGCTCCTCACCTACACAGGGAGGCAGGAAATGGTGAGGGTATTGGGCAGTGTCTCTCAATCTGTGTTGCACAGAGAAATGTCCAGGTGGAAAGCCCAAAGGAATCAGAATAAGGAGTAGGTCAGAGCCAGGGGCTTTAAAGCTTCCCAGAGTGACAAGCATGTCTCTCAGGTGATGCCAGATGACTGCTGAAGTAGAGCAGATTCCAGGACACAGCTTATAGTGACCCTCCATCCCTGAGCCAGTGTCTGTCTGCCTCCCCAAAGGATTCCCCATCGTTCCCTTCAGAATGAAGGGAACTCACTTAGCTGAGGCTCCTCGTCTCTAGCACAAGCATACAGCAACCACACACCCTGAAAAGGCTTCGAGTTGGAGGAACACCGCTTTGACAAGCCCCATGGCCCACCAGGTTGTTGACTGGAAAACCAGTTTAGATTTGCAAAGAAGCTGGTATTAAATTCACCCGTAGCTCTGGCTTGGGGCTGCTATGCATGTTAGGGCTTGTGAATAATAAAAGGGGAGCTTGTAATTCTACTAAAAAAATGAAATTCCACCATTTCTGCAGAATAAACAAAAACAAAATATTACATTAGCTCTGCAGTCTGTCTGGCTTCGGGGCTTCAGACTGTCATTACGGTTGGATTTTCTCCATGACAGGTTTTTCTCACTCTCCTTGAGCCCCAAATAATAAAGCACGAAGCCTCGCCTCGCCACGAATTGCCTTTTCCTCCTGTCTTCTCTCTGCCTGTGGTTTATCAGAAGGAAGGAAACTACAGAAGTTACCAAGACAAAGGGGTCCTGTTTGCAGTTCTCTCTTGTCACTCAGAACCATCTCAGGTCCCTATAGGGCAGCAGATAAAGAAGCCCCTGTCACAATTTAGGGGAGATGAAAAAAAGGCCCCCTCCCCAAAGCCTGTGCTCTGGCTCATGTAAGGTAAGTCAGAGGAGCTGTTGGCTCTCGGTTCAAAGCAAATCCACCCAGAGGGGCTGGAATCTGAGAGACGATCAAAGGCTCTTGTAGGTTGCAGGAGAACTTTGAAGCCCTCCTTGGAAGAGACCTGGCACTTCCCTCCTCTGAGCATGAGCATGTGGCACTGAGTGTGTTTTGGGGCATCCAGAACCCCAGCACACTGCATGGGACATTTTGGGATAGGCATTAACATTCTCATGCTGGATTAAAAGCTGGGTAGAGCCTGGTATGGTGGCACATGCCTTTAGTTCGAGCAATCAGGAGGAGGAGGAGGTAGGAGGAGCACCTTGAGTTCAAGGCCACCCCAAGACTACATAGTGAATTCCAGTTCAGTCTGGGCTAGAGTCAGACCCTACCTCAAAAAAACCAAACCAAACAAACAAATAAAAAACAAAACAAAAAGGTGGGCTAGTCTAGCTACTAAACAAGTTTTTGTTTGTTTGTTTGAGCTAGGGTCCCAAGTAGCCCAGGCTGGCCTCAAACTTACTATGCAGTTTAGGATGACCTTGAACTTAAAATCCTCCTGCCTCCACCTGGTATTACAGGCAGGGGCCACAACTCCCAGTTTTATGCAGTGCTGGGGATAGAACCTAGGGCTTCATGCATGCTAGACAAGCACTCTACCAACTGAGCCACATCCCAGGTCTGACCCTTTTTTTTTTTTTTTTTTTTTTTTTGAGACAGGGTCTCATGGAGCCCAGGCTGGCCTGGAACTCACTATGTAGCCTAAACTGGCTTTAAATCCCTGATACTCCATCTTTAGCCCCCTAATGCATGGGCTAGAGTCCTGGACTGTGTTAAAGGAGAGATGGCTGAGCAGCAGCATCCATCTCTCTGCTTCCTCACTGTGGACTGAATGTGACCAGCTGCCTCAAGCTCCTGTCACCATGTCTTCCCCACCATGATGAACTGTAACCTCAAGCTATAAACTGAGATAAACCCATCCTATCCTAAATTGACTTTTGTTGGGTATTTTGTCCTAGCAATGAGAAGAAAATTATACACTGGGATTATAGTCATGTGCCACCACATTTGACTCAAAATGATACCTATTCTCAAAAATGCACTCTAGCTGGGCAATGTGGCCCATGTCTTTAATCCTAGCACTAGGGAAGCAGAGGTAGGATGATCGTTGTAAGTTCAAGGCCACCCTGAGACTACATAGTGAATTCTAGGTCTGGCTGGGCTAGGGCAAGACCCTACCTCGAAAAACCCAAAAGGAAAAAAAAAAGATAGTCTATGAAAATAATAGCAAGGCTTACATTTCTCTTCTACAAAGGAAAAATGCATACCTCGAATGACTTGCTGTGAAGCATGCCATTACTTTTTAAGGGCAGAGGATCAAAAGGAGCTGGGTAGATTAGACATAGCATTGTGGGCTGGTGATATAGATCACTTGTGCTTGCCTAGCACATATGAGGTCTTGAATTTAACCGTAGCACCATATAAACAGGGTCTGTAGTCCTAACACTGAGGAGGTAGAATTAGGAGGATCAGAAACTCAATGTCATCCTCAGCTACATCAAGGGTTCTAAGATAGCCTGGGTACATGGGACCCTGTGTCAAAAATAAAAACAAGGGATGGAGAGATGGCTCATCAATTCAAGGCACTTGCCTATAAACCCTAACATCCCTGGAGTTCAATTCCCTAGTACCCACATAAAGCCAGATGCACAAAGTGGCACATGTACCTGCAGTTTGTTTGCAGTGGCTGGAGGTCCTGGTGTGCCTATTCCCTCTCTCTCTCTACCTCTCATTCTCTCTCTCTCTCTCATCTGTCTTTCTCTGCTTACAAATAAATACATAAATAAGAAAAAAATTTTAAATTAAAAAGAACAAATAAAAATAAGATACAGCACCAGAAATGCTTAGATCCTTATGGACATTAGGGGGTCCTGGGAAGAGAAGGCACTCACAGAGTGTAGAGATATCTCCTGGTGGCCAGAAGCTAGAAAGGATAGCAGGTCATAATTCAAGAAAGTCACCCTTCCTTGAACAATCAGACTCCAAGAGTAAGGGTGGCCAACCCTCTTGTAGAGTGCTAAGTAAAGCACTGTAATAATTCCAGTTATAAAAGCATTAATAGGACTAGAAAAATGGCTTAGCAGGTACTTGCTTGCAAAGCCTGATGGCCTGGGTTCAATTCCCCAGTAACTACATAAAGCCAGATGCACAAAATGGTGCATTCATCTGGAGTTTGCAATGACAGGAGACCCTGGTAAGCCCATTCTTTCTCTCTCTCAAATGAACAAATAAATATTAAAAATAATAAAAGCACTAACAATGATTTCTGCCTTACTATGAACTGAGACACAGAAAAGACAGACTATGTGTTACATATAATTTGTTGTGTCCTGAGTGGAAAAGAACAGAACAGTAGAGAGGGAGACTAGAGAGATGAGTTAATTAATAAAGTGCTTCTTCTGCAAGTGTGAGTACCTGAGTTCAGATCCCCAGAATAGATGCTGTAGTAGGCATCTGTAATCCTGGCATGCTCATGGTGAGGTGGTAGGTGGAGACAAGAGAATTTCCCAGGTGCTTGTCGGCCAGCTAGCCTGGCAAACTCAGTGGTGAACAATGAGAAACCTGCCTCAAACAGGTGGAAGGTGAGGACCATACATATGCTATGGCACACATGTGCGCACGCGCGCATGGACACACACACACACACACACACACACACACACACACACACACACACACACTGTTGTTTTATGAACTTAACCAGGAAATAAATCTGTATTAGGAAAAGAACCTGGGTACTTGGGGAGGCAAAACCAACTAATAACCAAAGAACTCCACCACTCCCAAGAGCAAAGAGACCTGACTATCCAAGAATAAACTACTACAGTCATTTGTCATTAGTTTGCAGCAATGAAAATCCCAGCACTGGAGCTGAGCTGGAAACCCCTTCCCTACTGACCAATTGTCATAGTGCTGGAAAGTGTGATGCAGCCTGCTGGGGGTGGGAGAGGGCGGCAGGGAAGTCATCAACATTTTGAACCAGTAATGGATCCTGCAAGCTACACAGCTGGCTAGCCAGACAAAATGTGCCCACTGGTGCAATGGTGGCATGTCTGTTACAGAGGAAACCATCTGCTCTCTGATTGGATTTGAGGCCCACTCCATGGGATGGAATTCATGCCTGGTACTGACAACCTACTTAAAAGCATTTGTGGTGAAGCTACTACTGATGTACTAAATGGACATATTATGCCCACCAAGAGAGAGACACTGCAGAGCTGTGAACCCACTGCACATCACCCTCAGAGATGTTACTGGAAGTTCCATGATCAGACTCAACCTAGGCTCCTCCCCGATGATGTGTGCCAGGAGCCTGAGGTGCAAGAAAAATTAGGTGCCAGCCCAAAGTTAACCAGTGGACGTTAAGCACCATCATTGGCTAGTCTTGGTAGACCAGTGGCTTGAAACAAGTACAACAATTTCTTAAGTCCCGGCCTGTTTCAGAACCCTGTGTGCAGTAGAAAACATAGGGTGGTTGGAATCCCAACAAGAGGTCTATGTTTTGTTCCTAAGTGCTTAGGAGTACAGCTCTTATACTACCCTGCCAGCTAGCATGCTACCCGAGTGGGGTGGGTGAAAGGTTTGGGAAGATAGGATGATAGCAAAATCAGTTCCTCTTCCAATCACTAGTTCCCCATTAGCAACAAGCAAGTCCCAGCAAACACACCACAGAAGAGAAGAGTCAAGTGGAACCCAAGATGCTGGGAGGAAGTTTTACAAAGGCCAGCATCATTCTCAAGACACTATCACTGTGTGTGTGTGTGTGTGTGTGTGTGTGTGCACATATGCGAGCATGCGCCTGTGTGTGGTGTGCATTCATGTATTATGTGTGGCACATGTGTGGATGTGTGGATGTGCATTTTCCCTGCTGTGATGAAACTTCTAGAAACTGTAAGGAGGAAATAAACCCTTTCCTTCTATAAGCTTCCATAAGCATCAAGAAGGTAACTGTTACAGGCATGTACCACCACACCTAGCTTTTACCTGGGTACTGGAGATCTGAACTCAGGTCCTCATGCTTGTGCAACAGACACTTTAGTGACTTTGCCATCTCCCTGACCCTGGTGCCATCATGTTTTTCTTTTTTTTGCCTTGAAAGCAGATGTAGCTAAGAGGCTGTTTTGTTGAGCTGTATTGTATTTTACAGAGGTTTGAAGTAGTGGGACAACTGGAATTGTCTCTGGTAGTCACTTTTCCCAGGCTCTTTGAAGTGGCACAGCACAAAGTGAGCTGAGAGACCCACCACAAAGTCATCTAGCATGTTTTAGTGTGCCATGATTACATGGGCAGAACAGGAGGAAACACTTTCCATACTCAATTATAAGGGAATGTTGGAATGAGCAGTGATTTGAGTCTAACCTTCTTTTCACCCATGCTTAGGGAGAGAGACAGGCTCCCTGACACATAACACAAGTCCAATTGTGCGGTACCCAATCAGCTGCCGAAGCGAACAAACCTCTCTACAGGATTATGTCTGACTTGTGATGCTGGGAGTGTGTCCAAGACCAAGCAGGGCTAGGGCTCGGCTAAAGAGCTTACGGCTTGGCCAGTTACAGAAGTGTTGTGATCATCTGGGCTTCCAAACAGCTCAGGCAACCTGACAGCCCAACATGGCCAGGGCAGACGGCATCCAAATGGGCAAAGGTAGAGGACTGGCAAGGCCCTTGTCTGATCAGACCATTCACCAGGCTCTGAGCTGGCTGGCCTGGCCTTGGCCCCCACACAGCCTAGACCTCCTGGCACTATATCAAAGTCAATCTTGCCTACAGCTGTCAGCTGACCAGTCTGTTTTCTGCAGCACAAATGGTGGTGAATCCGACATTTGGGGAAGCTTCCAGGGCAGTGATTTTGGGTGTGTGTGTGTGTGGGGGGGGAAAGCCGACCATCAGGAGAGCCAGAGGTGGTGGGCCCAATGGTTCTAGCTCATCTCTAATTTATCTAATATCACAAATCATGTGGGGTGGGGGCTTTCTCTGAAACTTGGTCACTGGATGGTCCCTTGACATTGAACTCAGGGCCAACCAGGTGATCTCTGAAGTGAGATGCCCTGCACTTGCAGGATGACCTCAGGGCATATGACATCCAGCTGACGGCTGCTTTCAATCAAGCTTTTTATTTTATTTTTTTTGGTATGTGTATGTGGAGTATGTGTGTGCATGTTCACATGCGTGTGCATGTGGAAGTGAGAGACTGATGTTAAGAGTTTTCCTTTATTGCTCTTTGCCTTATTTATGAACACAGGATCTCCTGCTTGAACCCGCCTGGCATTTACATGGATGGTGAGGACGGAACTCAGGTCCTCAAGCTTGCACAACAAGCTCTTTCTTGACTGAGCGCCTCTCTAGCCTCAAACTTGTTCCTAATGGTATTTCCGATACCTTGGCTAGGAAGGAAATGGTCCCTTTGGTGAAACCTCCGGACTTCATCTTCACCTCTCTGCCAAGGGGCGCAAAGGCTGGTATCTGCCTGCCATCTTTCCCTGGGAAGTAATTAGTTTCCGTTTAGGAGGATGAGAAATCGATTAGGCAGGAGTCGTGCCGAGCTCTGAATCGAAGCTCAACCGGGTTGGCTGTGGCTATGGCGAGTGAGGTTTGTAGGACTGTCCATACATTCTGTAGCTTCAAAAACTTCAATCACCCAGTAGTAGGGGAGAAAAATCAATGCTCTCTGCAAAGACAGGAGCAGAGCCTGCATCTCCTGCAGCAAGTTCATTATCGCCTTGCTAAAGCATGACGGTGGTGTGAAATGGGTTAGACGCACCGATGCCTCTGTTAACGGCCAGAGGAGGGGGAAAAAGTCGCACATCATTAGGAATGGAATAAACGATACCGAGGCACAGAGCAGAAATGATTTGATTAGTAATTTCCAGTTTTGAAAAGACCTGGAAAAGTACCAAATGACTACACAGAAGGTGTGATGGGGTTCTTAATTGCTGTAACTGCTCGGGGAGACTTGATGATTTGTGACATGGAATACGGCACTAATAACCGTTAATTAAATGCAGCAATGATATACTCTCAAAATGCACATACAAGTTACCATAATTTCTAGATTAAAAGCCGCACTGTCAGAAGCCAAAGGCAAGGAAAGGTAGCGGGAGAGGAGATGAGTCTCTTGCCTTCCTGAGCCAGGGGGTCCCCGATGGTCTACCCTGAACACAGCAGCCCGAAAACATGGTGGTGGGGGAGAAAAATCACACTTAGCTGGCAAATGTGAAAAGCTTCTGGAAGAAGCTGGCCCTCCGGAGGGCGAGTTATTAATTCTGAAAGGAGGCGGCTGCAACCGGCCATCTGGCAGTGTGGGGAGGGCTCGGTGGCAGGTTGGATGTGCTTTGCTCTCCTTGTGAGGTTTTGCACTTGAGCTGCGTGGATAGACCAGGTTAAGGGTGTCTGGGGAAGGACCTGGGAGGATGGGGGAGGCTCTGCAGAGTTTGAAGGGTTCTCCTCCTGGTTCCTAATGGGCATGGGGAGGTGAGGAGGCCGGATGGGGCTGGGAGGGTGGGAGTGATTCACATGAAAGCCTTGTTTGAATGGAAGATAAAAGACATCAATTAATCTCCCTCCCTTTGGGTGAAGTAGGCTTGTGAGCCTGAAGGAAGAAGAAAATGCTATTGGTACTTTCAACTCAATTATCCCACTGGTTGCAGAGTTAGCTGGAGTGAAAGATGGAGAAATACAGGAATGGTTCACACACTTGTGTGTGTGTGTGTGTGTGTGTGTGTGTGTGTGTGCCACAGTGTGCACATGTGGAGGTCAGAGGACACCCTGGAGGTGTTGGTCCTTACCTTCTATTTGGTTTGAGACAGGGTCTCTTGTTTGCTGCTATCAATGCCAGACTAGCTGGCTTGTGAGCTTCGGGATTCTCCTGACTCTGCCTCCCATTAGAATAGACATGTTAGGATTACCGACATGTGCACTACTGTGTTTGGCTTGACGTGGATTGTGGGGGATGCAAACTCCTGTTGTCAGGCTGTGGAGCAAGTGCTTTTAACTACTGTCCCATCTCCTCGAACCACAATCTCTTTGTTTCTTTTGACACAGGATCTCACATAGCACAGGTTGGAAGCCTCAAAATTGTTATGTAACCAAGGCTGGCTTTGAATTCCCTATCCTCCTGTGTCTGACTCCAGGGTGCTGGGATTACAAGCATGTGCCACTGTGCTCTGCTGTGGCTGTTTTGATATAGAGAAAGGGCAGACTGGGCTCATGCTTGGAGAGTTACAATACATAGCAAAAGCAAAAGTGATCCTGGGGAGGCTTGCTGACTTCTGGCTTTGCAGCCGGATGACTTTTTGAAGCTGGGCATGGTGGCTCACTCAGAAGGCTGAGGTAGGAAAATTGCGGTGAGTTTGAGGTTAGCTTGGGGCTACGGAATGAGTTCCAGGTTAGTGAGACCCTACCTTGGAAAAAAAGGGGGGAGGACTGAACAGGAATGGAAAAAGAGAAAGCATATATAAGACCTGCATAATAGGAGGGACAAAATGACATCAAAATAGAAGAAAGAGAGACTAGTTGGAAAGAAAGGACTCAGGGGAGGGGGTAAGGGGCAGTGGGAAAAAGAGATGGTGATATGGTGAGATTATGACCATGGTATATTATCTATGTGTATAGAGGATGTAAAAAATTAAAAAAGAGAGAGAGCAGAGATGATATATCCAATTAATCTTTTTTAAAAAAGTATTTTATTTATTCATTTTCAAGCAGAGAGAGAGAGAAAGAGAGAGAGAGAGAGAGAGAGAGAGAGAGAGAGAGAGAGAGAGAGAGAGAGAGAGAGAACCAGGGCCACCACCTTGTGGGTCTGGATTATGTGGGTCCTGGGGAATTGAACCTGGGGCCTTAGGCACTGGAGGCAAGTGCCTTAACTGCTGAGCCATCTCTCCAGCCCTCCAATTAATCTTACAGGATCGATTTACTTATTTGGTTTTTCCAAAGCAGTCTAGAAGATCCTGTCTGAGGATATTGCTGGCTCCATTGGAAAACCAGGAAACTAGAGCTGAGAGGGTAGTTCAGTGTAGAGTGAGTACCTGCTTGAATGCACAAGACCCTAGGTTCAACCCCCAGCAACGAAAAGCAAAACAAAACAGGAAAACTGCAGAGTACACAGAGATTGTAGGAGGGCAAGCTTGGCATGCATTTAATCTTCTATGTGCATGAGACATACAGGGTGGTGGCATATTGTGAGGGCTGGACAATAAATAGGCCTGAATCTCAGGGGAGAGGAGGCCTGTGATACAGAACAAAGTCAAGTGTCATTTTTGTCCCCAAAGTAGTTGTAAGACGTGGAGGAGGACAGGGGCTGGGGAGATGTCTCAGTGGATGAAGTAGTTGCTATGCAAACAGGAGGGCCTGAGTGTGAATTTTCACAGCAGCTTGGTGACAGACTATGATGGGATGTGAAACACATGTGTGTGGGGCTAGGGATAGAGCTCAATTGGTACAGAGCTTGTCTAGAATGCACAAAGCCCTTGGTTTGATCCCCATAAACCTGGGTGTGGTGGCACATGCCTGTAATTCCAGCACCTGGGAGGTAGAGAAAGAAAGATCAGAATTTTAAGGTCATCCTCAGCTAGGTAGCAAATTTAAGTCCAGCCTGGGCTGCATGAGATTTTTGTCTAAATAGTAACTGATATTTTGTCTAAAAGTAACTAATGACCCATATGTATACAAAAATAAAAAAAAAACAAAAAAGTGAATCAAACAAGCAACTCTTTCCCTTATGAACGAAAAGTCAGAAACTCAAGTGATAACTTTACATTTTCTCTTGCAAAATCACAACAACTAGAGAGGTGGCTAACAGCAAGTGTGGGTAAGAACATCCCAAAACAAGACTGGAGGTGAAATTCACTAATAATTAAGAAAAGCCCCTCCAAGGCTCAGGGACCATTGTGGAAGTGATGGACACAATATAAAGGCCAAAGGAAGGGGAGGAGTGCTTACAATATTGTTTTCCAGTCACAAAATGGCCTTGACACTCATGACCACACATAAGACCTGCATAATAGGAGAAGAAAATTATGACATCAAAATAGAAGAGGGACTAGTTGGAAAGAAAAATGAATTCAGTGGAGGGGGGACTTGGGAGGGGTAAAAAGGTGGGTAGTGGGAGGGGATTATGATCATGGTACATTATTTATATTTATATTTACACAAATTGTCGATAAAGTTTTTAAAAATCCCCCGTCATGGTTTGATCCATGGTTTGTCATGGTTTGTCCCCCACAAACAAATGAATGTGTTCTGATTGATTGATCCTCAGCTGATGGCAGTTTGAGTTTTACAACCTCGCTGGAGCTGTGTTGTTGGGGGCGGGTTTATAATCCAGTTTCCCCTTGCCAGTGTTTGGAACACCTTCCTGCTGCTGCTTGCAGTGCTGTGGCGGAGGTGATGTCCACCCCTCTGCTCATGCCATCATTTTCCCTGCCATGATAGAGTCTCCTCTTGAGTCTGTAAACCAAATAAACCCTTTCTTCCACAAGCTGCTTATGCTTGGGTTCTTTCTGCGCAGCAGCTAGAATGCTGACTATAACACCCCCACCTCACAAAAAAGCAACCTGTAATACTTAACCTATCTGTATGTACCTTACAACCCAGTGACATCTCTTGGAAGAGAACTTGTTGAAATTACTGCAGTTTCATAAATGTCCACCTTTCATGTGTGACAGTGGGAGTAGATGTCAGGAGCCAGTTGATAATAGCCGTGGTGTCCATGACCAGGGGAATCTGTACTATGATGTATGGCCATACTGACATGAACATGCCCAATCTCCTCTGATCTTAGAAGCTAGACAGTGTCTGCCCTGGTTAATACTTGGATAGGAGAATAAGTGAAATGCATGGAATATGCAGCAGTATCCAGAAGCAATAAACTCTCTCTACACCCACTGGCATGGAAAGGTCTTCAAAACATAGCAGGGAGGCTGAGGAGACAGTTTTAGTTGGTAAAGTGCTTGCCTTGCAAGCATGAGGACCTGAGCTTGATCCCCATAACCAAAGAAAGATGCTGGGTGTAGCGGTACATACCAATAATCCCAACAGTGGGGAGGTGGGGACAGAAGGTTCTCTGGGACTCACTGGCCAGCCAGTTGGTAAGATCAAGGCCACTGAGACATCTTGTCTCAAAAGAAGTGGATGGTTCCTAATGTACTACACCTGAGTTTGTCCCCTTCCCTTGATATACTCACACAGGTACATTTTTTCTGGAGGGAAAAAACTTTAATGGGTTTCTGATAAACATTTTGTGGCATCTTTTTTTTAAAATACATGTGTGCATGTGCAATGTGTATACAAATGTGTGGGTACTGTTCCTCAGGTATCATCCATCATTTTTTGAGACAGGGTTTCTCATTCACCAGGAATTTGCCAAGTAGACTAAGTTGGCTGGCTAGTGAGCCCTGGGAATCCTCCTGTCTCCACCTCCCCAGCGCTGGGATTACAAGTGTGCTACACCATCACATCAATTTACAGAACTAGAAAGCATCCACAATCAAGGAAATGGGCTTGCATGGAGAAGAGAGCATCTGAGAATGACTGTAAACATCTACTAAAGTAGAGAGGCTAGAGCCAGGAAAAATGGAAAGCGGGTCCTGATGGATGAGAGCAGGTAGGGAGGAAGATCATTTATGATGACTTGGAATGGATGGCCTGGGAGGTGAGGAAAGATAGGCCCATGCTAGTAACAGTATGCATGGGGGAAGATCAGAAGCCCAGGAACTTAGGAGAAGAATCTAGAAGTCACAGCAGTACATGTTGAAAAACCACAATATGGGCTCCAGAGTTGGGAAGTTGAGCTTTCGGAAGAGCTTGTCTGGTGGACTCCAACCAAATTCTGAGGTTACAGTGCTGATCTGTGGTGACTTTCTCCAAGCACAAACCCATCATTGTGACCAGTGGAAAAACATTTCGCTGTTCTAAGCCCACTTCTTGCTGAGGGAAGCAAGCCTTCTTTCAGTCCTCACCCACAACACCGCTGGCTGCAATGAAAGACCTTGTGTCTGGGTTAGTTGGTTGGTTTCACATGTCTACACATATCTCTGTGTCACACACACACACACACACACACACACACACACACAACCTTAGTTCCACACAAATTAGAGAAGTAAACAGTGTTCACAACAGTGTTCACTCTAGTGCCTCATGGGATTTCCACCCTGAGTTCTAATTTCTGTTAGCTTAGCGTGCCATTCCTCTACCTTATATGTGATAGTTTTATCATCATTTTTCTTTCTGTAAAGGAATCTACTTAAAGCTTGGTTCAACTTCTTAAAAAATCTTTTTGTACATATGTGTGTTCATACGTGTGTGGGTGTACATGTATTCACATGTAGAGGCTAGAGGTTAACATTGGGTGTCTTCCTCATTCGTTCACCACATTTTTGTTTTAACCACCTTATTTTTGGAAACAGGGTTTTTCCACTGAGCCTAAAGTTCACCCATTTGGCTGGATTAGCTAGCTGACATGCCCCAGAGATCCCATCTCTGTCTCCACAACACTGGGATTACAGGATCACATTAACATGCCTGACATTTTTACATGGGTTCTGGGGATCTGAACTAAGAACCTCATGTTTAAGTGGCAAGCATTTACCCGCTGAGCCACCCCTCCAGTCTCTGATTCAACTTACTCTAAATAAATCAAGTACTGGGGTTCTATTTTTTTCCCCTTTCAAGAATTGGAAGCACTAGGAAAAATTTTCCTGTTTCAATCTGAACTTGTCTTCCTACCATTGGGGTCTCCATTAACCATTTATTTTACTGATGAGCACCAAGAAAAAAACCTTTTAGTATATTTTCTAAAGCAATGAATATTATGAGACATAGATATCCATGTGTATGTGACAGCCTCCCCAGGAAAGGCCACAGTGCTCCCTGGACACCCACATGCACCTGAGGGGATGAAGTCTGCTCCCCTTCTACTACAAACATCCTTGCTTCTCATTTCCCTGACAGCCTTAATCCCTTCACATGCCACACCCTCATTACAGAAGAGAACATGCTGTAATGTTTGCAAACTTTCCCTGAAAAGCTAATCAGAAGGATGCATCAGAAGCCCGTTTGGCTGAAATAATTTTTTCTTACTAAACTAATGCACTAAAATTGTAGAGTACTTCTGGGTTTACCACTGAGTTCATTATAAAATAAAAATCAGGGCTGGAGAGATGGCTCAGTGGTTAAGGTGCTTGCTTGCAAAGCCTAATGACCCAAGTTTGAGTCCCCAGTACCCATGTATAACCAGATGCACAAGGTGGCACATGTATCTGGAGTTCATTTTAACCTTGCCATGCCCATATTCTTTCTCTCTCTTTTTAATAAATACACAAACATTTTTTAAAAAATCCAGACATGGTGATGCATATTTGTAACCCCACACTGGAGAATTGGAGACATGAGGCAGGTGCATCATGGGGGTTCACTAGTCTAGTCTACTTGGACAGTTCCAGGCTAATGTGAGATCCTGTCTTAAGAAGGGTGGAGGGCTGGTGAGATGGCTCAGGGGTTAAGGCACTTGCCTCCAGTGCCTAAGGCCCTGGGTTCAATTCCCCAGTACCCACATAAGCCAGACCCACAAAGTGGTGGCCCTGGTGCTCTCTCTCTCTCTCTCTCTCTCTCTCTCTCTCTCTCTCTCTCTCTCTGCTTG